>PVIH01004725.1:60200-135285 GCA_004025045.1 Sigmodon hispidus | reverse complement strand
GCAATATTGATTTGTTTCTCTTTCTTCTCTGTTCTTATTCAGGGATTGGAATGCATTTGGCTATGTACCCACTTTTATTCACATTTTCATTTTCATGTCAAAACCACTAAAACTGGTGGTTTCAGTGTTTTCCTACCATAATATGTTGTTCCAAGATCTTCAGAAACTTAAGCTGAATAAAGAGCATCTAGACTTTGAAGTTGAGGTTGACTTTATTAACTGAGGAGTGTATTACATTAGCAGTGTTGTCAAAATTCACAAAGGTTTTGGTGTAATAGGCTGGATTGATTATATAGCATTAATTTTTAGAGGCTTCTCTTCCAAAGATCTGGTTTCTAGTTTGGAAAGGGTGATGTGTTCTCAGAGGAGTATAATAATCAAATATACTTTCCCAGTAGATTTAACTCTGAAAGCAGAGAATTAGAAGACAATGATAATTTAAAACAGGAATATTTTTGGTTGTGGGCCTAGCCTTTAATGGCTGAGCCATCTCTCCATCCCCTTAGAGGAATACCTGACTCACTCTTGAGTGGGGGGGGAGAAAGCTGGATCTGCCAGGAGTGGAGACTGAACTAAGCAATATTGGGTCAGTGGCACCATGGGACTGTCTGCTGCCTGCCCAGGGAGGGGATGGGGAGTTGTGGAAAAGAAAGAGTGACCTGATGTGGCCGGAGGGGGAAGGGACCTTGAATAAGGATATACAAGGATAGAAAGTGTGACTTCCTTGAAAAAATAAATAAATAAATAAACCAGAAATATTTCCTTTTTGAAAAAGGGTAGAATTTCTATAAAGTGCAATGATATATAGATCTTCAAACAGAGAATGACTGTGATCATTATGTAAGCCCCAGTGCCTCATTTCAATATTAAATAAAAGAGACAGAAGTGATATTTATCAGCACATACAACAATCCAGCTCAAGGTGTTTTGTTTTGTTTTGTTTCTTGAACTGGATTAATATCTCAATTATACAGCACTTATCTCACAGTCATGAGGGCCTGAGTTTAGTTCCAGAAGCTGAACATGTTAGACTACAATTGTAATCCTAGAAATTGGAAGATAGAGAAAAGACTATCCCTGGGGACAGTATAAACTAAATTTAAGGTTTATGAAGACCATTTCCTAAACATCAAGGTGGACAGCTCTTAAGAAGGGGCACCTGAGGATAACTTGTGGCCTTCACATGCACTCATGCACACACACATACACACAAGTGTATATAAGCTAGTATAAATGTGTGTTTGTGCTCACAGAAATGCACACATACACACAAACACACAGAGAGAGATAGAGACCAAGAGGCAGATACAGAAAGAGGCAGAAAGACAGAAAGAGGGAGAGTCAATGTGTTATTGACTCTGAAGTATACAGAAGCAGATGTGAATACTGAGTTAGTATGTTAGTATGATGTCATTTCTTAGTCAAATCTCTGTGTTTTGTCAGGGAATGGCAGTTTGCTTTAGTGTCCATATGAACTTGAGTGGCATTCTATTTGGATTTGTGTTAAATAGTTTATACTACGCTACATTCATTTTATGCAAGAATATGTCTTTTGGCTAACTAGAAAGTGGTATTTTTCTCTTTGAACATAGAGTAGATGAGTCTCCAGTGCCTCCTCTCTAACTATGTAGTGAGTATTAAGTAAAGAAAGAAATTATATTACAAATGTAAAAATGAAGTAGAATTCTCACATAAGGGAGGTGCTTGAATTTCTCCCAGGCATATAACTTTGTAAAACAGAATTTTGTACCGTAGGGTAGAACTTCAAAACCAACTAACAGATGCAGGAGAGAAACCCCAGAAGGTTCCAGAGAGATTGACAGAATGAAATGACTACTCTGATTCTAGAACCATTTAAAGAAAATACTAGGAGCCTGGCTGTTTCTAATAGAGAGAAACGTTGAGGTACAAGTTTAATTATTGAAATAGAATATACCCATTTAGAAATTGCAATTGTAAGTTATATTTTAAAACATTGAAGTTGAATGGTACATAAATAATGTTGAATTTTATACTTTAAATGAAATGTGTACAGGTCTAAGGCAATGGCTGGATCTGTGCCATAAAGTATATACTATTAAGGTACAATTATATAAAAGTGAATTTGTTATCATAATTCACTTATTTATGACTTCATTCATTCATTCACATGACAGATACTTATCACAGGCTTGCCAAACTCTTTAATGAGTCAGTGATAGTTTAGTCTTTCAGTTCACTCAGAATCTATTTGTAGCTGGCCTCTCTTTGACAGTGGGAAAGTAGACATCGGGAAAATGTGAATGAATGTTTTTAATATAACTTTACATAGTGTCATAGTTGGCTTTCACTGTTAACTTGGAAGAATCTAGAGTTGTCTGAGAAGAAACCTCAATGGAGGGATGAGCATCAGATCAGAATGTCCTATGTGTACATCTGTGGGGAATTGTTTTGGCAATTAATCGACCTAGGAATTTCCAACCCACTGTGAATATCATCATGTCCTGGAATAGTGGTCCTGTTTGGTATAAGAAAACTGATCAAGCATGAGTCCAAGTGAAGTAAGAAATATTCTACCATTGTTTCTACCTCAAGTTCCTGTTTGAGCCCCTGTCCTGACTTCCCTTTGTGATAGCCTGTGACCTTTGAGTGTAAAATAAATAAACCCTTTCCTGTCCCAAGTTGCTTTTGGTTGATGTTTCATTAGAGCGACAGGGAGCTAGAGTATTTACAGAGATGGAATTTTGAGTTTTATTTAAGGTCCAAGAGTTACAATACATTACAACCTTTACCAAAAGCAAAAACTTATTTAGCTTGCTTGGGTATTTTTTTTAATAATCTAGGCATGCAACAGTGCTCTGGTTCTATAAAGAAGAAAATAAAGGTTCTTTACTTGAGGAGATTATTAACAGCTGAATAAGTGAGATGAGCTTCATCCTTGCTGCCTGATATTGAAGTTGCATACTCAAAGTCAGGAAAGCAGAGAGGAAAACAGTTCCCAGCATGTGAGCACTGTGGATTCTCAAGTGAAGACTCAGGAAAAGCTCTCAGAGTTTCCCAGACAAAGCTGGACTCACACAACCTTGGTACTTGGAACTCAAACAGGTGAGAGCTCAGAAGTCACCCCTGAGGTCATATTGGATCAAACATTCTATAGGAGGATCAAGGCAGACTGCCCTTTGAGTGAAGAGCTTTAGGGATGCTCTTAAATCAGACAGTGAGCTCCTGAGCTGTGCAGCTTCCAACACATGGGAGAGAACTGTGGTGATTTTGTGAAGTAGGTCACTGTGTTCAAAGGTCATTGAATCATAAACAGTGGCCCACCTCTGCTTCCCCTTGTGCCAGAGTTAAAAATATGCACTTTTACTATTTCTCAGTCTCACTCAGTCATCTTTAATATTTAGGTTCTGGTATTCATAATTCTTTTGTTTAGAGCATACTGTCTTTTTCTTCTATGTTTTCATTTTCTTTCTTCCCAACAAAATGGGTTTATGCTAATCTTTTGATGTTCTGCTCAAATGTAATGTCTCTGAAGATGTCTTCTCTAACCACTTTATCTAAAAGACCATTCCATTCACATTTACATATGTAAACTATCCCCCTCTTTAAAATTTACCTTTATTTTCTGCCTAGCAGAAACTTTTATCAAAATGTAATATTCATAGTTAACTAAGGTGTTCTGTGACGTTTTCATTTCTGTCTTACCAATTTGACTGCATTCACTTGGTTCTATTCATGTTTTTATCATTGATAGTACTGCCATTCTTCAAGATATCATTAGTTTGAAGGTGTACATATTTGGATTGAAGTTAGGACTAATTCAGGTGGGTAAATTTAACAACTATCGTTATACACATGTTTTCTAAACAGCTACTTATAGGTAAATTTACCTTATCGTAGTAGTGAATTGCCCATAAATGTTCAGTCAGCTGGAGAACTCCGTTAGCTAAATGTTTTTTTACCATCTACTCCTTTTATTTTTAAAAGTAATTTAATTTACTGGCATGGCTATAATAACCCACTCTGTTTGCACTAGCAAGAAGAAAAGATATTTTTGTGTACTTAAACGCCAATAGAGACTCCCACATCTGAAAAATATTCAAGCCTCCTAATTATTTCTATCGAGTGATAAATTTTTTAAAAAGGCAAAAGAATGAACTGCCCAGGGTATTACCAAGTAAACAATGAGGAGGTGGTAAAAAATTACTGAGGACTGCTATTGGAAATATCAAAAGTCAACACAATGGATGGCATTAGCCATCTCTTGTGGTTAATCCTAGGAAGAAATGATGTGTGTGCTTGTGTGTGTGTGTGCCTGCACACATGGGCACATGTGAAGAAAACAGTTTAAAAAGTCCTTCCCCCTTATCCTATCCCTGTATTACTAAATACTCCAGCTGTCAATGTCAAGATCACAAGATTTCCTGATTTTGCATCACTGTATTAAAATACTCACATTCTGATGCTCTTACATAACACAGAACATCAACATGACATACTCTCGGTCCCTTGTTTGCTTGAATGAAGCTATATCAAACACAAGATATATCGCCAGAATTATTTAAATATAATATACCATATGAGGGTTAATATTTATTAGGAGGAAAGGAAGGACTTACATATACAAAGAGTAATTTTAGGAGATTCAGAACAACAAAGATATTCTTATATTCTCCAGTGAGCTGAATCAATCTACAATCATCTATTTTATTGTTTCTTTTCTTGGCTAATACCCCAAATATAACCTCTTGTAAGGATCTTTATACAGTATTTCTAGAATGTTTTGGTTCTGTCTTTGCTATGTATCTACTCTTCCTACCAACAACACCTCACCAAATTGTTAAACACTAGCATCACTACTAACCACCTGTTTAGTTTCTAGTTGGTTACTCTGATAAAAATCCCCAAGAAAATGCATATTGAGAGAGAACAAGTATATTGTGCCTCACAGCCTATTACAATAAGAAAGTCAAAGAGACTGTGAAGCAGCTTCAAGTATCACATCCAACCAGAAAGCAGAGAGTGGAGAATGCACAATGCTGCTCATTTCTTTATTCTCTAATAATAGAGTCAAGAATCTCAGCCAGGGAATGGTGCCACCCAGAGTGGGCCAGCTGTCTATCTCAATTAATATAATCAAGGTAATGCCCACAAGCATGTCCTGAGACCCCTCTCCCAGGTTATCACTTGGCATGTAAATTTGACATTTGTTACTATCTCATTACACTTCATTTCAAATATGTGTAGTTTACTCCTAGTACCTTAGAGGTAGTGTACATCATAGTGAGGAGTTTATGTTTTCTGCTGCCATGTTCTACTTGTGAATTCTTTCGAATCCTAACTAGTGAAGACTGATCCCCATCAGTGCACTTATCCTAGATTTCTAATATCTTACTGCTCTCAACAGACTGAATCAGAAGTTCTCATTACAAATAAGATCTTCAAATAAATGTGCCAGTCTTCCAGCAAGAAGCCTCATTAGGTAATACTAGGAAAACTCATCATTTTTAAATTCAATCATTTAAAAATGATGAGCACCCTTTCACTGCATTGTGGTTCACTGATTAATTATAAAAATTAATATATTATTTTTGAGAAAAAATAACTGGTATTTAAAAAATATTTTCAATATGTTTACTAAGCAGTAATACACAACCTCATAATTGTTTCTAAATTTAGACCCTCAGAGAAGACTTAAATGCATGAAGCAGAGCCTAGCATCAAATTTGGGCAGAGAAAGGTCTCACTATATTCATCCAGAGATTAAATTTTACGTGACTTCTGATAGCAACCTTCAGAATCAATTGCCAAAGATAGCAGATAATGTATATTAAATTTCCTGCAAACATTAGTCTGGCAAAATATTTGTCTATTTTCTATCTCTATCTACCTACCTATCTATCTAACTATCTATCCTCTGTTACTGTCCTCTTTTAGATATCAGTCTTTCTGTCAATATATTACCTTCTTTCTTGTGTGTGTTCATACATCTCTACTATCTACTATCTATCTATCATGCATCTATGTATCTACTTATCTTTCTACCTATCAACCTATCTATATCTACCTATCTTTGTATTTACCTATCTATCTACCTATCATCTATCTATCTGCCTATCTATCTTATGTATTTATCTATCTATCATCTATCTATTTATCTTTTATTTATTTATGGGGTTTTCTTCTAAGGCTGAAAAGCATATTTGATCTCACGCAAAGATAAAAAATGAATTTTTTAAAATAACTATAACCTTTGTTTAAAGTACTTCTTTAAAAACTAGATAGCAATAATATGAGTAGGCCCTGAGATATATTCAGAAATATAGTTTTTCAAGAAAGATGTTTGCACAATTTAAATAACCATCTACAACAAAACTTCCAATGATGTAGTACACAAATCCATATACTTAAAATGAAGAGATGGCTTAGGAAAATGTAGGTGATTGCACATGAAATATGTAGGCTATGATTAGCAATTCACTATGAGAATAAGCATTTCTAGATAGGAATATTACTACTTTAAAAGAGACTGTTGGAAGTTAACATTATTGCTTGCTTGTTATAGGCAATTAATCCCCTTTTTCTGATCTCTCAACCACTGTAATCTTGTCCACACCAATAGTAGCCCATCTTCTGTTTACCCTGAAGTGTTGAGCAAAGATAAACTCTGTGATAAACTTGATGGTTTTCTTTGTATTTATCTTGCAAGATAAGCACAAAAGCCACACTTTAAAATAGGAATATTTCATAAGATGTAAATGAAATCCTTGTGTGAAATCATATTACATCAGTGATAGATCTTGATTTCTTTATCAAAACATTCCTTATGTTCTACTTACTTTCTTTCTGTAACATTCTCTGACTTCAAACCTCAAGGCTGATGTGTATTTGAAAGTCTGAAACTATCAGTATTTCTGACTCTAACTTTGAACCCTGAAAGATTATCAGAGACTGACTCTGGTACTGGGTGTTTTTGCTACATTTTTTTTTTTTTAATCATTCTTCCATTCCGCTATCTTCTCCTTATTCTGGAAATTTGGATAAAAATTTGCCATGTCTCCCAGACATAAATATCATTGTTCTTCTGCTAGTTTTAGTCAGTATGTTGCTCAGTTCACCAGAAATAGAAAGCTTTCATGAAATATTGATTAAACCTATTCCTAAGACTTAATAAAATGTTTGTCATAAATATCACTCTAACATTAGTTTTCCAAGTGCCTATAGTTTGGCGTGACAATATAAGCCAATTTTACAAAGAATTTATGACATACAGTGAGCTGATACTTAAAAATTATAATTAAGAAATATATGAAAGCAGTATTCGTTTATGAGCATGTTGCTATAGAGAAACAGAAAGTCCTTTTGAAAAGTAAGTGATATAGTTTTTGTAAGGTTTGATTTGAAAATATAGAATGGTGACAGTTGGAATTGTCAGTCTCTAATTTCTAAAGAAGCAGGTCAGCAGGAGAACAGACTATGGTTGCTTTACATGCAGAACCCCTAAGGGTGATAATTGTTTCAATTGCTCACAACAAATGTGCATTTCAAAGCTTAGTATCAAAAGCTGAGTCTGGCTGACACCATGATAAATGGATCTACAAGTGGATGGAGAAGATGGATTTGGTTATATGATGAATATTGACCTTTCATTAAGAGAGTTTGGTGTCTGTACCATACAAAACCATGCATAGACATGAGAGTTGCTTCTAGCAGATTTAACTGCTATATATTACTATATATAAAGATATACAAGGTATTCTTTCTTCCAGGAAAATATTTAAGACTTTACAGTTAACTGTGAGTGGTGTATAGTATTTATCATAGACCATGAGGATGGAAAAGCTTATAAATACAAGTTTATGATTTTAAGTAAAATATACTTTCAGCATTGTCTTAGTACAATTTTACTCTTCAGCCATTTGTCTTCTTATTTTGATTTATGTAGTACTAGGGATTGAAACAAAACTTTACACATGCTAAGCAAGTATTGGATTACAAAGCTATGTCTCCATGAATTTTTCCCCCATATATATAAATATATTTGAGAAGGAATCTCAATAAGTTGTCCTGGCTAACTTTGAACTCACGTTTTTGCAATATAAATGTATACTCTGATCACTTTGTAGCCCTGTTTAATTTAAACTTGAATCCTTATGCTTTGGCCTCCTTGGTTGCTGAGGTTAAAAATGTTCAGCACCTCTGGCTTTATTCTTACATAAAGAAAAGATATAGTCTGAAATAATTGTAGTAGTTTCTCTGCAAATGTCTTTCTAGCAGGATAAGAACAGAGACTTCTCTTGTCATTTCAATGCCTTTGCTGAAATCAAGATTCCTCCTGCCTACACCATTTCAGGTTCTAGCTTCAAGATGAGTAATAACCTCTCCTCTTCACTTGTTGTGGAAGTAGACTGGGGCGGGTAAACTACTGAAATTTACCTGATTGTGAGACATAGAACTCTTTGCTTGAAGTGTCCATCACTCTAATTATACTAGGGCAAGAGGAGTTTGAATAATAACAAGCACTGAAGTGTAAAATGAGTTATGTTGCTTTCTTTTCAACATTTATTTATCTTTTATGTGTATGAGTTTTTGTCTCATCTACCAAATATATACAATGCCCATGAAGGGCAAAGGATGGTACCAGATTCTCTTTAACTGGAGCTGTGGATGGTTGGGAATAGTCAGGTGGGTGCTGTGAACCGAGCTCAGGTCTTCTGCAAGAGAAGTTAGTGCTCCAAACTGCTGTGCCACATACCCCCCAGCCCAAGCTCATCTTTATATGGACACTTGATAGTTAACATGTACTTTCAGTAAACTTGGGATTCATAAATCATATATTTAATATCTGACCACAAAGTAGATGATGGGGATCATTAATATGTCCATAAGACTAGAAGAGTCTTTTCATTACTTGGTTTAGTAATTTACCAATGATACTCAAAGAACCCTTTCTTATTTAGATTACGTCTACCCTAAAAAACACAAAGAAATCAAAAATATTCAGTGATTAGACAATGTTCTTAATATAGATCAGATGTAAGACTAACAAATCTATTCTCAGAAGTGAAATAAATGGCTTAAGAAGATAAAGTCCATTTTTGCCTCCCTGTACACTCTGGTCATTTATTTATTTATTTATTTATTTATTTATTTATTTATTTATTTATTTATGTTCTTCTGAGAACACACAAAGTTCTTTTCTTGTGAAAGAAAGCAATTATGAGAACATAAAATGTGAAATTCAACTGCTTTTATAGAGAAAATATTTGTTTTCCAATACCCACATCTAGCTGCTAGCCACCATCTAGCAGAACTCTAGCTCAAGGGATCGATCACAATTGGCCCCTATGGGCAACTATACTTATAAAAATCACTGACATATATACGGAGTTAAATAACATATATTAAACACACCAAACAAACAAAACTCACTACTAACACTGGAAAGTTTGTTAAGCTACCACACCAGTGTCCTCTAGAATCTTCAATTCTAGTGTAGTCATCTTACAAAGGAGTTTGATTGACATGTGAAATCTCAGGTCTCACCCCAAGCTCACTGAATGTGAAAAAAAAATTACTCCTATTTGTATTCCAGTTTGTGAAGCACAGCTTCATGCATCAGTTGTTTGAGAGTAAACATCTACAAGGATGGCAATGATATTTAATATGTGAGCTCAACTTTGTGTGTCTACACTGTCTAGATCAAAGCTGCATTAAATCAAAAGAAGAAGAGACCATAAGTACCTTCAGAATTGACACTTCCTATGAGCATCAACAGTGTCTACTGTGAATTTCTGGAAAATAATTGTCTGATTCTATCTCAGACCCATTGAATAAAACATCAGACTTTAAGGCTCAGTTATCTATGTTTATACAGGATCTATAGGTGAGTTCTAACCAGTGTAACTGCAGAATGAGAAAGACAGTAGGTCTCAGTGAAGTTACACAATATCAAGAAAACAAACATTCCCAACAGGCAGTTACATGAAATGTAGACTTTTCTCTCCAACAGAGAAAATATAATATGCTGGGTTAATGTACACGAAAGAAACTGGACTAGTTTTATTTTATCCAGTTTACTATATATTTATGTCCTTAAAAACTCACAAACAATACCAATTCCTTACAAGAACCTGTTCCTCAGTGATATGGGAAGGCCTACAAACTCCTCGCTTTGGGTGATTTGTCATCAAGGACATACTACTAAAAAACAATATTTTAAAGGTATTTAAATCTTAAATGGCTGTTAGATCTAAGTGAAAACCAGTGCATCCTTGTGACAGAACAGGAAAAAAAAAATCCATGACATACTATCTCATACATATCTGAGGTAGTATAACCATATGTTTAAAATCATGAAATCTTTGGCCATCACACATTCAGAGATTGCCCATAACAGCCCATATGTTCATTGGGGTAAAGGTTCACTCAATTCCTGTCACTGTGTATCAGATCTTAACTCTATCTAGACTTATCAAAAAGACCCTCTAAAACAATTCTAGACACTGAGCCACAGGCATGCTAGAATGTGCTCTCACTGTAGAGAGTGTATTTTAGTCAATATATTTTTGTCTTGCTGTGTTGTGTTCAATTCTTCCCTCAGGTATAGAATAACTTGAACATTACATCATAGGAAAAAAATGAACTACATCTGGTAGCACCAATTAAGAGGGATGCCGCTGTGAGTTTCCATCACTAGTACCGTAATGATCATGTAGTTTTTTTTAACTTTCAATAATAGAGATCACTGGAGAAAGAGTACGTATGGATGTTAGGCAAATATCCATGTGACTTTAGACATGGAGGACTATAATCTGAAACTCATTTGATAGGTAATTAAAATGTGGTTTTAATTTGTGGGAAAATAAGTGTTTAAGTTGAAAAAGTTGGTTATCTACTTTAGAAGCCAGTTTTTAAAATTAAAAAAAATAAAAATAAAGCTTGTCAGTAAAATATATTGAGATCCTTTTATTTAAAATGAGCATAACTTAGTACATCTTTTATATATAAAGTACTAGCAAAAGAAATCTACTAACAAAGTCATGGAAGGTCTTTTACCCCCAGTAGTACAATCGAAACATGTGACATTACATAAATTATGTCTCCATTTTCATGCATTTAAATTTCTAATTGTTTCTCTGTCCCTTGGAGAGCTTTTCTAGGTCAAATAAGAACTCAAACTGTGCTATATGTTCCCAGAGTATAAGTTGGTCTTGACACTGTAAAGCTCAAACAAATTGAATACTTCCACAGGTTCTCATTTTTACCATAGTTACAAAGAGTTTTTTATCTTTTATTTTATTTTGATTTTTATGGGAGGCGGTTTGCTTTTGCAATGCAAACCACTGCAGTTGCTAGATGAATGCTATAAATGGTATTCCTAGACCTTAAAATGTTGCTTTCCTTCGTCTTTCTTAGATTCTTATTTAGGCTTCTTTATAAAGACTAATTTTAAAAGCAACATGTGTTACATGGTAACAAGAATATTAGCAGAGATTTTTGAGAACTTCACCTGGGGTACCATTACTATTTGGAAATCAATGGAGAACCAGTCTTAGGGTGTTTAGTCTCAGTAATAGAAGAATTTAAGAAAAGACTTAGAAGGAATCTCAAGAACAATTTTTATTATTATTTAAAGAAAAACTGAAAATATTGGAAGGTATTCAGGGGATGGGGATGAAGATTGGTAGATAGTCTGCTTTTGAGAATTCATGTAGTAGAAAAAAAATGAGACTTCAGAGTGAAGTGATAAAAAGTGATGTCACTAGAGGAAACACACTTCGGCTCTGGCCAACACTTGAAAGAGCAAGGCAGACAAGAAGAAAACAGAAAATTAGAGAAATGATTGAAGACAGTAATAGGAGGGATGTATGGTTAGAATGACTAGATCAGTTATTTGGAAAGATCTGATAGAGCAGAAGTCAGAAAAAAAACAGGAAACAATGTCTGACTCAGAACTTCTCGGACTGATTTAGATGAGACAAGACAAAGTTCCCAGTAAAATTACCTAGTTTGTGAGGCAGGGGAGCAGAGGGGTAGAAAAAGCACAGAGGACTCCACATGCAGTCACTTTCACTGCTGTGCCTTCTCAACACAACTAAACAGTTGCTTGGGAGATCTGAAGCTCATCCTGCTGCTTCAAACAGAGAATTCTTCTGAAACATAAGGCTGTGTGTGATCTCCTGAATCACTGCCAGTTGCACTGAAAAGTAACTTAATTTCTGGCTGTTTTCCCATGCATCTGCTGTGGTACCCAGGACAGGGGTGAGTCAGACCTGACACAGGACATCTTCCTCTTAGCATACACTATGATTAATGCCTTCTTTTGTATCTCTTGCATTGAGATACTAAATCCATCCTTTTTCCACATCATCATCTGATTCACTTTCACTCTTCTCTTCTGAATAATGAATAATCATCCACATGATTTTGAAAAAAAAAGTATGGACTCTTATTTAACTTATTTAATCAAAGAAGGAATAGCAAACAAAAGTCAAATTCAGCATAGTAGGTATAAGAAAATAAAAATACTTGAAAGAAAATAAATAAAGATTGATTTTTAGAGTGAATATCTATTCTCTCCCACATGTTGAGAGCATAACCTCTATTTTGTTATTGAGAGTCCATGCAGGTCAGTTACACAGGAGGAGCCCAGTGCCTTAGCAAAAGGGACATAAAAGAACTCATTTTCACCAAGAGGAAAAATATGACCCAAGATTATAGAAAGCACCAGAGATGATAGAAATGATCTTGAATGTTGAATTTACAGCCCTAATGTATTTTCTTTATTAAATATGAATAAAGTCACATTTTATATCTATGTATATCCTTATTCAAGGTCCCTTCCCCCTCCCACTCCCTCAGGTCACTCTCTCTTCTCCACAGCTCCCCATCTCCTCCCCAGCATGGGCTGGAGGTCCCAAGGTCCCAATGTCCCATTGTCCCAATATCCCAATATTGCTCAGTTCAGCCTCTACTCCTGGCAGATCCAGTTTTTCCCCCCCAACATCGAGATTGAGTTAGGCATTCCTATAGGGGTAGTAGGATCAAAGGTGTCAGTCCAAGGTGTTTCAGATCCCAAGCTATTCAGTGGTTGTGGTTTGCAGCTTGAACATGCTTTGCTTTTTGCTTTGTTTGTTTGTTTGTTTGTTTAGAGTCCACTAATGAGTGAGTGCATCCCCTGATTATCTTTCTGGGTTTGAGATACCTTGCTCAGGAGGATATTCTCCAAATCCATCCATTTGCCTGCCAATTTTAGGATATCGTTTTTTCTTAATTTTATTATACAGTACTTTCTGGTACAGCAGCTTAAAGTAAGGCATAGTGAAGGGTGAAGAAAATAATAAACTTGAAAGCATTTAAATGAATGTTGATAGTCTAGTATAGTAAAGTGAAAAAAGAATTGTGGAAAGAGAAAAATAGGCAAAGAAAATATCATAAAAGTGTTATGGGACTTATCAAAATTACCTAATTGTTTACTTCAACTGGATTAATCTTTAGACATATTTCTCTCTAATATGTTTTCCTGGTTCCTTGTTTAAAATGGGGAGATCATATGAGTGGGTATGAATCTGAGAGGCCTGGTAAACTAGTTTGATGAGGTGCATGATGTAAAATAATAAATATATAAAGAAAAAAGGAAAAGAATAATGAAATCCATTTACTTGTGAAAAGGTGCATATTTAAAATATTTCTCTGCCCTTAAGGGATATATGGCTTTCCTCAGATTCTTGCCTAGTTGATGTCAGGCATACTTTCCTCAACAATCTGGAAGCAATCATTTCAAAATGTAATTTTCACGAGATGGCACTTCTCTCAATCACTGTACAATGACAAGAGCCTGACTTGTATAAGTGTCTGTTAGCAAATACCAGTGGCTTGACTGTTCTTCCCACATCCCTGGGAAATCTGAAATCTCCTAGCACAACAGTCTTGAATAAACTGTTTCTTGCCCACTTTACTTTATCTAGTTTATTTTATCAGTCTCTAAATTCCCATGATTCGGTGTAAGCTGACTTATGTGGATTTATGTATTTGCAGCATTGTTCAACTTAGAAATGTGGTTCCCTTCTAAATTTTGAATTGGAATAAAACATGTAAATTACAAACAAAGGTGATTCAAAGCAAGATAAGAGGAAATAATAAAATTTCCAAAGATATGTCTTTTTCAAACACATATACACACATGCATATATATATGTATATCTATATGTATGTATACATACACACACACAGTCTATCTTAAAACATTATAAAACAAAACTTAAGCATTTTTGAGATTATGGATTTCTTAAATGTGATTTTCATCATTTATCATATATTACCTTAAGCATATCCTAGCTTAGGTACTTTATATGTTATGTATAAAACTGCTTAGGTAAGTATTTACAAAAAAACTAGAAGTAATTATTATTGGAAATGATTTATTTTCCCTAAACACAAAATGAACAAATAAATTGTATTTTTGTTTTTTAAAGGTAAATATAGAATTTTTTAAGGCTTAACAAAGGATAGATGAAAGTAAAGAACTAATTATTTATTTCAACAAGCTATTCAAAGAAAAATCATAAAGTAATTTTGAAAGAGAACAATTTCATTATGAGATTTTAATGTCATAGACCAAATTAAAATAAAATTATAACCACTTGATTAGTTGCAAAAATCATTTAACTTATATGCTGAAATAAGTTTTAAATAAAACTTTTTTGCCTATCTATGTGTTCTAGTAGGTAAATATAAGGCTCACTAGAGCATGTGTAAGAGGTGCATAATGAACAAAACCATGTTAATGTCTATGTTTTAGAGGGCTGATCACTTACTGAAGAAAAGAAAGAGAAGCTACAATGGGAAGTCATGGATTTAGAAGGAAGAGGCAGCAGATACTCTGTAATCTAAAAATGTGCTATCAAACACCCAGTGAAGGGCTGACTTTAGAGAAAGCTTGTCTAGTAAAGAAACATGGCAGGTGTACAGGTAACCTTCTGAGGTATGGGCAGTAATCTCAAGCAACAAAAGCCATGTGTATTGTGTGTGTAAACACGTTAATCATCTGAGCTCACACAAACAGAAACCAAGTGAACAGTCCTTTGATTTTTTTATTCTTTTTTTGATTTTTAATTTATTTTTTGAATAAACTCTCATTTTTTATACATGTATCCCCTTGTTCAAACTCCCTTCCCCCTCCTGCCCCTCCCAGTCACTCTCTCTTCTCCCCATCTCATTATCTCCTCCCAAGCAAGTGCAGGAGGTCCCAACGTCCCAAGTTGGCTTAGTTCAGCATCCACTCCAGGCAAGTCTGATTTCCTCAACCCAATATCATGACTGGGTTAGGTGTTCCTCTGGAGGGAATGGGCTCCAAGGTGCTGGTCCAAGGTGCTTTGAATCCCAAGCTATTTAGTGGTTGTAGTTTGCAGCTTGTGTGTGCTTTGCTTTTTGCTTTTTGTTTAGAGTCCACTAATGAGTGAGTACATCCCCTGTTTATCTTTCTGGGCTTGTTATACCTTGCTCAGAAGAACATTCTCCAAATCCATCCACTAGCCTGCGAATATTAGTATAGCATTTTTTCTTACTGCTGAGTAGTACATTGTATAGATGTACCAAGACACAAAACATACAGAACAAAGAAAAAATGGTAAGAGCTGCAAAAGAAAAGGGACAACTTACATATAAAGGCAGACCCATAAGATTAATTCCTGACTATTCAACGGAAACAATGAAAGCAAGAAGGTACTGGTCAGAAACTATACACACATTAAAAGAGCCTGGCTGCTAATTCAGACTACTGTACCCAGCAAAACAATCAATCACCATAAATGGAGTAAACAAGACATTTCCTGACAAAATCAAACTTAAACAATACCTATCCACAAATCTGGCCCTTCAGAAACCATTAGAGGGAAAACTCCAACCTAAGGATCCCAGACACACCCATGAAACCACAAACAGTCCTCTGAATTTATCTTTATTATTCCATAAAGACCATTTCAGATTGAGACATAGAAGGGAATGAGTGGGTTTGCAGGATGAAATTGCTGACAAAAGCCCTGGTGCCCTGAGTTGAATGACTAGGTGGGGATAATACAGGGTTTGCATTTTTCAACAGGTTTGAAAATGAGAAAATGTAAATAACTGCATTGGAAAATTAATTTTCAAACAAAATGGTCTTTTTAGAGTTGAATAAATAAATAAATTCCTCAAGTCATGACATAGTCAATTGATTTAATGTTGAGTTCTAATTACTGCTGTTTTACTAAAGGATGTATTGGTACCTGCTCATGAACTACTTTAGCTTAGCTCATTTTATATAAACAAATATTACAGTAATTAATTTTGTATGATTCTATGCAGACTTCAAAAATTGTTATGCCTTAGCATGAGAATGTTCCCTATTTAATCAAATGAAAATATGCAAGACATTTGTGTGCTTGCTTATTTATTTATTTAAATGTAGCTTATTTGGGCATATGGTTCCAGAGGGTTGGAGATTGTGATAGAGCAATGGAAACAGTAGCAGCTGAGCCCTCCCACCTAAAAGTACAAGTTCCTATTGAGCAATGAGATTTAACTGATACTTTGGCTTTTCTCACATCTAACAACATAAAATGAATAATTACCACGTTTTCAAAGTTAGTAGCTTCATGATCTTTCATTTTATTTAAGTTGTGTTTTTTATCGGACAATGCTGGTTTTCTGATGCTGAATATAATAGTCTCTTTATCCCACGCCTGGATGGCTTTCTATTATCATACTAACATCATCATTGCACACCTGAAAAGAGTCATAAAACACGGCAACATAGGTAGCCAGCCATTTAGTCACGACCAAATTTCCATGTTAAGTTTTCAATACTCAGTTTCACAAAAATGTAATACTATAAAAATTGAGATGTGAATGTACCACACAGAAAACTGTATGCTCAGCCACAGCTATTTTGAATACCTTGATTGTAAAATAAATTATTCTGTACAGAACAAATTCAATTCACAGGCAGACTCACAGTAAACTCAGTGGCAGATTGCACTCTAAGATATACTACAGTAATTTGGGACTTTAATTTTATTCTATCCTATTCAAATTCCCTAAAGATAGTGCTCTCAACTCTTTGTTGTTGTAATATGGCTATGCCAACATTCAATTTACCAATAGTTTAGAAAATAAATTATTTACATGTGAGTCCTCCAAAGGCAACTTGCTGCTTAGGATATCAAAGAGGGAACTCTAATAATGTCATTGAAAATTCTGATCCTGTGTTGACATTGGCATCTGCTCTGAATAATTTGAATGAAACTCGGGGATAGAAACTTCCTGCATGAGTGATTAGCAGTATTTGTAACAGCAGAACAATTTTCCAAAATGGTCATACCCTAATTTTTCTCAAGTTAAGCTTGTAGAAAAATTAATGTGCTGAAATAAATGATTAGAAAAAAATTGGCGAAAGAAAGAATCAAATTGCAATGTTGTACTTTATTACATACAGTCTGTTTAATAATTAGTGGTGGCTTGGATAACCTCCTGAGAAAATAGATTCTGTGACAGTGACCTTTGGCTGAGAAAATCAAAGCAGATAATTTGACACCTTTGGGATTCCAGTGCTACTAATCACTTTCTATATGGTAATCTAGGACACATGGTCACTGCACATTTGGAATGTATTTTTAGTGTTTGTTTTATGTTCTAGTTTGCTTCTCTGTTGCTGTGATAAAACTCTGGCCAACAAAAATTGGAGAAAAAAGGGTTTTATCTCCTTGTTAACTTCCAAATGACAATTCATCATCAAGTGCAACCATGGCTTGAAATTGGAGATAGGAAACATGGTAAAGGTCATTTAAGAGTGCCAGTTACTGGCTTCAGAACCCTAACTTGCTTAGCTACCTTTCTTATAGAACTCAGCACCATCTGCTTAGGGATGACACCACCCACATTGGTCTGTGTCCTTCTCAGGTATCAGTCAATAAATAACCCCAAACATACTAAGTCCAATCTGATGGAAGCAATTTCTCCAGAGAAGTTTCCCTTTTCCAAGTATGATGACAACCAACACTATGACTTCTTCACCAATACTAATTCTAAGTTAAATATGTATTTGTAATATATTTTTATAAAGGGTTATAAGAATGATAAATGATTAGCTAGTGTATGTTAAATGAAGAACCAGTGGCTAGAAGGTCATAAGTCCAAAAGGAGAACCTATTGCTATTATTATACTAAGTTGACCTAATAATAAATAAAATTTTATGACTTACTCTTTTTTGTTTTGTTTTTTTCATATATTTTTTATTTATTATGAATAAAGAAGTCACATTTTCTATCCTTGTATATTCTTATTCAAGGTCCTGTCCCCCTCCCACAACATCAGGTCACTCTCTCTTCTCTACATCTCCCCATCCCCCACAAGCATGGGCAGGAGGTCCCAAGGTCCCAAGGTCCCAAGGTCCCAATATTGCTCAGTTCAGCTTCCACTCCTGGCAAATCCAGTTTTCTCCCCAACATCGAGACTGAGTCAGGTATTCCTCTAGGGGGAATGGGATTCAAGGTGTCAGTCTAAGGTATTTCCGATCCTAAGCTATTCAGTGGTTGTGGTTTGCAGCTTGGGTGTGCTTGGCTTTTTTTTTTTTTTTTTTGGTTTAGAGTTCACTAATGAGTGAGTACATCCCCTCCTTATCTTTCTGGGTTTGTGAAACCTTGCTCAGAAGGATATCCTCCAGATTCATCCATTTGCCTGCAAATTTTAGGATATCATTTTTTCTTGCTGCTGAATAGTACTTCATTGTATAGATATACCACAGTTTTTTTAATCCATTCTTCAGTTGAGGGTCATCTAGGTTGTTTCCAGGTTCTTGCTATTACAAATAATGCTGCAAAAATAGTTGAGCTAATGCCTTTGGAGTGCGACTGTGCATCTTTAGGGTATACACCCAGAAGTGGTATTGCTGGGTCTTTGGGAAGATTGATTCTCAGTTTTCTAAGAATTCACCATACTGCATTCCAGAGTGGCTGAACAAGTTTACACTCCCACCAACAATGGAGGAGTGTTGCCCATCCTTGCTCCACACCCTCTCAAGCAAAGGCTTGAGAGGGTGTCTTTTATCTTAGCCAATCTGACAGGTGTCAGGTGGTATCTCAACGTTGTTTTGATTTGCATTTCTCTGATGGCTAAAAATGATGAGCACTTTTTCAAATGCCTTTAAGTCATTCTTCTGCTTAGAATTCTCTTTTTAGTTTAGAACCCCATTTTTTGATTGGGTTACTCAAGATTTTGGGCTCTAGATTCTTGATGACCCACAAAATTCTTCCAAGGAAGTTCTATAGTTGATAGACATCTTCAGCAATGTAGCAGGATACAAGGTTAACTCAAAGAAATCAGTAGCCCTTCTATACACTAAAGATAAAAGGGCTGAAAAAGAAATAACGGAAACATCACCCTTTATAATAGCTGCAAATAGTATTAAATACCTTGGAGTAACTATAACCAAAGAAGTAACAGACCTATTTGACAAAAAATTTAAATCACTGAAGAAAGAAATTGAAGAGGATATCAGAAAACAGAAAGCTCTCCCATGTTCCTGGATAGGTAGGATCAACACAGTAAAAATGGCAATACTACCAAAAACAATCTACAGATTCAATGCAATGCCCATCAAAATTCCAACACAATATTTTTTAGACCTTGAAAGAACAATACTCAATTTCATTTGGAATAACAGGAAAGCCAGGATTGCCAAAACAATTTTGCTCAACAAAAGAACCCCAGGAGGCATCACCATCCCTGACTTCAATTTATACTATAGAGTTACAGTAATAAAAACAGCCTGGTACTGGCATAAAAACAGACTTGTGGAACAATGGAATAGAATTGATGATCCAGTCATTAACCCAAAAACCTATGAATACCTGATCTTTGACAAAGAGGCCCAAAATATTCAATGGAAAACAGATAATATGTTTAACAAATGATGTTGGCATAGCTGGACCGTAGTGTGTAGAAAAATGCAAATAGATCCAAGCCTGTGACCCTGCATAAAACTCAAATCCAAGTTGGTCAAAGACCTCAACATAAACCCAGCCACTTTGAACTTGATAGGAAAGAAAGTGGGAAATACATTTCTATGAATTCGCACAGGCGACCACTTCCTAAATATAACACCAGTGGCACAGACACTAAGATCAACAATCAATAAGTGGGATCTCCTGAAGCTGAGAAGTGTCTGTAAAGCCAATGACTTACTCTTACTCTAATAGATTGTTATGTAATTAGAAAAGCTTCTATTTACAGTTGCAACTGGCAAATATGCAGAAATTAGAGAGTAGATAATCCTCAGATATAACTGGGACATTCATTCATACTTCTTTGGGGTTACCCAAAAGAGGGGGCCAGGGGAAGAGTGTAAAAGCCAGAGGTAGTGATCACTGCAAAGAAATGTCATTTGGACACTAAAGAGCAGCTGTACATTTGACTTCAGCAGTTGTGACATCAATCATAATACCCATACAGAGCAAATATCATCAAAAACAGAGAGTTAAGTGTAAGTCAGACCCTTTACCAAGGAAATATTGGCTATAAATAGATAATTAAAGAAGGACTGTCAGTTTTCTCTAAGAGTATAGTCTTAAAAGTTGAATGCACTTCAGTAGATGGTCACACATACAAGAATATTTGGGCAGCAAAAATTGGGCTTGGCAAGCTCAAGTAAAAAGTGACACAAAGTTGGGTAAGTAAGATAAAGAGGCTGGATTTTGAAGAATTGGGTAAGGAGCAATAAAATTGATCAAAATACATTATACAAAACCCACAAAGAACTACTAAAATTTTGTTAAAATATTAAAGTAAGCAAAAAAGTCTTGTTAATATTTTTATATAATTAAGATGAATATATCCAGTGGAAATGAAACTGAATGTACAGGAAGCTTAATAAATCCTCTTCTGAATCAACAGCTTGGCTTTATGCAATCATAGTGTTGACTTTACTTAAGATGGATATTAAAAGACAGAAAGCCAAATAGAGTCTATGGAGTTGCCTGTAGGTCAAACAGAACCAAAATGAGCCATGAGTAAAATGACCAGTGGAAGTCATCTTCAGCTGCAACCTTGGCTGATTTCTAAACAACACACACCTGAACTACAAGATTTCATACTGCGCATCCTCTAAGTATCTTCTGAGTCCAAACCTGTCACCTGGAATAGTCTCTTGGAAAGCTTTTTCAAGTTTTACCTTCACTTGTCTTAGAAGATGTGCCTTCCTGGACAGAAAAGATGTATATGTCTTTCTTACTCACAAGGCGGTAGTGATGTTTGTGATTTACTCTCGCTTATTTAGCGGGCATCACCTCCCAATGGTTCCTCAGCCTCAAGGCATCCAGAGTCCCTCAAGGCTGCTTGCTAAATCATTAATTGGCTTCATCTTGTGTGAGTCTCATGCAAGTAACCACAGCTGTGGTGCATTTGTCCATGAAAAAGCTTGAGCCAGTGAGAACTAGACAGATGTAAATGATCTTTTCCAACTCACTTTTTCTTATAGATTTTAAAATTGCTAATCACATTTAAAGCAGATGAAAGAAAGCTAAGGAAATGTAAATGATAAGTCAAAGTTTGTCTGATCCACTGATGTTCCATAACCAAAATCAGCAGTATTTATTTTCAATCTTGCATTTCATTGCTATAATACTTTAAAACAAAAATAGCTATTACTGAATTTAATAAATTTTGCAGATATATATTGTATAGTTCTTTAATCCATGGGATATTCTTTTCAAGTCTCCATTAATTTTTTATACCAATTCTTGTCTATAGAGAAGCAAAATAACAAGTGAATAAATAGCAAAGGGACAATTTGTTGTTAAACATATCTGCAGAAGTTAAGATAAATGAATCTTTGATTCTTTTTGAGTACTCCCTTTTAATGTGTTTATCCTAAGTCAATCAATTCCAAAATTATTGCAAAGAAGTACATCATTTTCTTGGCTGACAAACCAGTTTGCTTAAAGAGTGACAGAAAGACTGGAAGATGGCTCAGCAGTTAAGGCCTGGATTCTGGTCCCAGCACCACATGGAGGCATCCAACCATAATTTCAATCTCTGGAAATTCAACTGCCTTTTTCCTGGCCTCTGTAGACACTGCATGTATTTGGTACACAGACATATAATTAAGCAAAACACCCATACACATATAGTGAATTAAATAATTATTTTTAAAAAGAAAGGAAGGAAGGAAGGAAGGAAGGAAGGAAGAAAGACGGATAAGCAGATTGTCATTGCACTTTGTCAACTCTTTCCTTTCCCCATGCTAATAGGATCGAGCACAAAGCCCTACTTGTCAGTAAACTTCTGATCCCAAGATTGTCTGAGCATAGTGAAGACTACCACAGGGTAAAATTTAACTGCCTTTCATTTTGTGAAACCAATTTCCAACATTAGTCTGATGACTCATAAACCTAAGGCACACCTAGGGGAGGTACACAGGAAGGTACTAGAGAAAGCTGACATTCACAGTTGGAGCAAGATAAAAGGAAGACATGGAAAGAAAAGCATAAATATATAAAGAAATTGATCTGTTGGGTAAAGATATGGCTAAGAAAAGAAAGATCTAGAAAATAAAACTAGTCTCGAAAGCATAACAATTGGGTGGGAAATATTGACTAGAGAAACCTCAGTGTGTAAATAGTCTAGATCTTAAGTGCCCCTAGGAGCATCAAAGTTGTAAGGGTTTTTCCCCAGGGTAACACCACTGAGACCAGAGGAGAACTGTAAACGGAGAGATGGCATTTCAAGTTCCTGAGGGAGGAGGGTATGCCTTCCAAGGGCTGTGCCCCTAGAAGGGTGTGCCTTTCTCTTCCTCATGTGAGCTGTCCAAGTGTTTTATTCTTTTACCTCCATGCTGGCTCACCATTGACTCTAAAGCAAAAGGGAAATGTATTATAGATTAGACTTTGGATTCCAGGGGCCACAGTAAGCCCTTGTCTTAATGTCTGAATGGTAAGATAGTTTATGTAGCATACAGCTAACACAAATATGCAACTGTCCTAGAGAGACCAGAGTTTGTTTTTAGAAGTTGTTCTGCCACTAGTGACAATTTCCAGCCCATAATAACATTTATCTTCTCTATCTCCCTTTGTGGTGCTCTATCCAGCATTCTCTGATTGGAGAATATAATCCCCATTATGTTCTAATGCTTTACTCATGGCCACAGTACAAGTTCATCAGAACCAACACCTGATTATCTACTGAAGCCATTGCAATCCAAAAAAGTCAACACTTCATATGCTGTTAAAAATGGACAGTGAAGGTTGGAATTAGAGATCAGGAAGATGAGATGGAGTTCATAGGAAAACTGGTTAAATCAAGAACATATTACTCATTTTATAAAACATAGAGGATTTATAGAAAAGGTATCATAACTGAATGGAAAACTTTATGTTATACAGTGTACACTCCTCCAGGACATCAACTACCTGAAATGACTCATTCTGCATATATGAAAGTGAATTTTGGGGCCTACAGACATGGCTATCAGTATCAGTGGTTGAAGCACTTGTCAAACATGAGTCCTGGACTTCATGTTGTACATAAATACTAGGAGTATGTAGTGGTTTGCCTATTGTTCCAGACTGAGATGGAGGGAACAGAATCCTCAGTTAAGCTGTTTAGGAAGACTAGCCATGAAGTGAGTTCTTGGTTTATTTGGGAGGCCCCTACTAAATGAATCCAGTGAAAGAACAAGCAAGGCAGCTTCCCAACACCAACCATAATCTCTAAATGCACACACATACACATGCATTTAAATAATGCAAGCATCCATACAAATGAATACAAAATGTGTATATACACTTGAAGATTGGGAATGTTTAATTCTATATCTTAGTACAGTAAATCAACATTTTTTAAGGAAAACTACTGAGAGTAGACAAGGATTTCAGGGAAAAAATTCCTTTTGGTAAGCAAATATTTTTTCTATATACAATTTACTTTTTTTTTTCATTCTCCAAAGAAAATTCACCATATAAAAATGAAGTACTAATAATGACAGTAGATCTTTTTCCTATCTATTTTGGCATTTCCATTTTTGTCACCCTTATTTAGCTTGCATTTGGGTAGGTATGTTAGTGGGAATTTATGGAGTAATACCTGCTAGTACTAGGAAACACAATATCACAGTAAACTCTCTAATCCGCTGGCTCTTACAAATTTTACACTCTGCAGTGTCTCTTTATACATATACAAATACACATACATAAACATATATATATATATACATGCAAGAAGACATAAATTTAAAGGAGTGAGGTGGCTCTATGGGAGGGTTTGGAAGGAGAAAAGGGAAAGGAGAAATGTTGCATTTATATAATAACCTGAAAACTAAAAAATAAAACTTGCATGGAAAAATCACTGGTATTATAAATTCATATAAATATCCAATACATTATTTTCCATGTGTAAAATATGTGGGAAGTAAAATTTCTCTCTGAGTTATTGCTGTTGTTTTGAGAAGAGTATTTATTTTTTATCTGAAGTGCTGGGAAACAGTTATCATTAAAACTGAAGAAGGTCCTAGGGCAGTGGGAGAATCAACAATTAAAGACTCCCAGCATAGTGTATGAATGAATGTAATTGAACTAAGTACAAGGTTCTATAGAAAAGGGCACAGAACAGCAATTGACTCTGCCCTGAGGTCAAGACAAAAAACACGTGTGTGGGAGCAACATGTGAGAGTTAGATTACAGAAGAAGCTATTCAATCACATGACCTTCTCTGCCTCTCCCCTTGTATCTCTATAATCAGATATTGTAATTTTCAATATAGAATCAGGGCAAACACAATGGGAGAATAACCTCTCTTTAACTCAATCAGAACAGAAATGAACTTGAATACAAGGTCACATTTACCAGTACTGGAATGTCAGCAAAGAAACAAAGTTTAATGTTCTCTACTTAACCCATGTGGATTCAGCAATGACTGAGATTAATGATATCCAAGGAAATGGTGAGATAATTTCAAAATAAGTGCAGGAAAGCTTGTAAAGCAAGATCTAGTTTAGATAAAATTTTATGCTGACTTTTTAAAGGTATCCACACAAGACAGAAAATAATCATATGATTCTGTGGAACTGTGTGTCTCTCATCAATGTCCTTTGATATTTTTTTATTAAAATAGTCTATTCTTTGGACATTTTGTCTGGATGTATTACTGTGCACTACATTTATCCAGTGCTCATGGATGCAAGAAGAAACATAAAATTCTCTGGAATTCTGTGTTCTAGGTAGTTGTGTGGTAGAAATTGAACATCGGTCATCTGTAGGAGCATCTAGATCTTTTAACAGCAAAGACAACTTTCCAGCCCATAGTGTCTTTCATTTTCATTTATTTATTTGGTTTATTCTATTTCTTAAAATCTCAGAAGAATGACTCTGGGAGTTTGGTTGTGGAGAAGAGGATTTAAATTAGAGAGGAATTTTATTGTTTTTCAAATATTTTTTAAGTCATATGTCTGTGTGTGGCTTATACACATGAGTTCAGGTATCAATGGGTACAAGCAAATGGAGTGACAAACAGTTGAAACCCACCCCACATGAATGCTGGAAATGAAAGTCAGTCCTTCTCAAAAGCAGAAATCCCTCTAAGCACTGATCAATCTCTCCAGCCCCTGTGGTGGGCACTCTAAAAAACAAAGACAATTCTGTACACTGAAATCTGTGATAATTGTTTCCATATCTTTCTGTTTATAGAGTTTGTCATCTTTTTATAAACAGAATTTCCTTTGGCTCCTGAATGATGATTGAGACAGATGTTATCTTTTATAAAACAAGAAAATGATCTTAGAATGATAACTTTCTTGATTAATTAAAATAGCAAATAATTGGCATGTTGTCCTATTGCTTTGTCGTATTCTATTCTTATTTTTAAAGAATTTATTTTACTTTGGTTTGTGTGTGTGTGTGTGTGTGTGTGTGTGTGTGTGTGTGTGTGTTTATCAGAGGAAGTACCCTTAGAAACCAGATGAAAACATCCCCTGAAGCTGGAGCTACAGGATGAACTGAAGTCAGATATGGGTGCTGGGAAGAGAATGACTGGTCCTCTGCAAGATGAGAAGGAGCTCTTAATTGCTGAGCATCTCTCCAACAGGAAATTCTAGGCCTTTTGGATCACAAGATGATTCTTCCCAGAAAACTACACTTACTAGGAAGATACAAAATGTCAAGGACAAGGACATTGGGCCTAGATTCCCATTAGAGTTATGTTACTTTTAGTTAGGCTTAGGTACCAGGAACCTTTCTTAAATGCTAGGAGAATTACAAACAGGCTAATCACCACCAAAGATGTCAAAACAGAAATCAAGACTCACTACAGTACTTTCTTCACCCTGTAGTACAAAAAATTGAAAACATAAATAATTGTTTAAATTATGATGGTTTGCTTCTAAAACTGTCTTCTATTTATCTTTGCTAACTGAAAGAAATGCATAGCGAATGTCAACCAAAGGTACAGACTTTGTAATAAATTAAAAATAGTTTGAAGAAAGAAAGGCATATCCCAATCATCCCCACTATCAATGTTCCTCCAGCTATGAATTAGTTGTTGTGGTTTAAATTTGGAGTGTTTCCCATAGGTTCATATACCTGATTATGTGTTCCTGAGCTGATGAAACTGGTAATGCTGTGGACCATCTAGAATGTTGAACCATGCTGGAGAAATTAGAACACTGGAGGTGGACGCTTTGAGGTTTTACAGCTTGTTGCCAGTTATGGTCTCACTTTCTGACTGCTCTAACAATGTGATGGCACACATTCAATGATGGTCACCCACCCTGGCTTCCTACCATTGTGAATTCTATTCACACAAGCTACAAGGCAAAACCTAGCAAGGCAAAGTGGAAAATACTCATAAGCAACAGCGAAAGCTCACAGAACTCTTTCTCCTTCAAGTTTCTTAAATACTTGTCCACAACAATGAGTAGAGAAGAGGATCTAATAAAAGTGTGTCTTTGTTTCACTTCTGTGGCTATGATCAAACAACCTGATAAAAGACATCTGGGGCAAGTAAAGATCTACATCTCCACTAATCTAATCTCTCCAGCAAGGTTATACCTTCTAAATGTTCCACACCATTACAAAACAGTTTCACTAGCTCAGAAACACATGATCAAATATATGAGTTTATAGGAAACACTTAAAATTTAATTATTTGCCTTAACATTACAAGTAACAGTCATCTTTCATGGAGGCCATGGTAAGACCTCAAGCAGCTACTCACAACACATTCTAGACAAAGAGAGAGATGTGCTTGTTATTTTTGTTCAACTCAGTATTTTATCTCTCATTTATTTCAGGATCTTTTACTTATGGAATAATGCCATCCATGGTATCTGGGTCTTTATACATGGGTTATCTTAGGAAATCTTTTATGGAAATTCTCACAAGCATACCTTGTAGCTCACACTCTAATCTCAGGTAATTGAAGATTAGGTCAAATTGACAAACATAACCCTACACTTCTCCAACAATTTCTTGAAAATATCAACCAAAGAGAATGTTATAACAGACAATTAGTGTGATACTGCAACAGTCTATCTGGTACCTGAAATGGCCAGTAGGTGACTAGTAAACAGATGACACCAGGATGTAGAGCTACTAGGCAATAATGAATGTTCCTTTATGAGAAGGTGAGAAGGGAAGGAATTTTAATCTCAGTTCTCTGTAGACCATGTGAGTTTAAAGCAAGGGATTTTTTGTCTGGATTTTTCCATTCACTATTTTTGTACTGTGCTTGAATACAGGTAACGTAAGCAACAAAAAGTAAAAGTAAAGAGAATGTTATTACTGTAATGTTTAGTTTCAATAACAACTCAACAAAGAAAACTATACAGAAACACAGACCCCTGTCCAGAGCAGACTCCAAGGTGAGCAGATTCCAGCTGCTAGGTTGCACTAAGAATTCCTCTCCAGGGCCTGGATCACACCCATGTCTCTGACTTGACTCTTTCATTCAGCAATCTAGCCCTAAGTTAAAGCTAGGAGGGATCTTCCAAGTGATCCATACAGACATTTAGCAGAAAGAACCTCCCAAGACCAGGCTCCACCTCAAAGGTGACCTGCTTCATCATAGAAGGACAACTTCAAACCACAGACCCTAGTCCAAAGCAGAGTCAGAGATCTTGGAGAGCCCATTTTCAGAGCAAGCAGGAGAAACAAAAGCCCTCTAGCCACAACTGACTAGGAGCTGACTAAGAATGAACCATTGAAACAATGGGCAGGTGCCAGTGCAAGAATACATATAACAACAAGGCAACACCAGAAGAAACTGGTGGATCTACAACTCCAAGACCTGAACAGAGCAATGAAGAGAAAACAGAAGAAAACAACATGAAAAATACCTTTATGAAGATTATAGAAGTCTTAAAAGAGGATATAAAAAATTCCCCTAAAGATATAAAAAATAAACAAAAAATTGGAAGAGATAAACAAATCCTTGAAAGAAAACAAAGAAAACCAAAATATAGGGAAAGCAACAATTGAAAGAAACAGTCCAGAAACTAAAAAGTAAAATAGAAGCAATAAGAAAGGCACAAAATAGGGCAAAGGTAGAAATAGAAAAATCTGAAGGAAAGAACTGGAACTACAGATACAAACATAACCATCAAAATCTAAGAGAAGGAAGAGAGAATTCATGGAGTGGAAGACTCAAGAGTGGAAATAAATACATCAGTCAAAGAAAACATTAAAACCAAAAAATTCATAACACAAAATGTTCAGAAAATTTGAGATACCAACAAAGACCAAACCTGTGAATAATAGGAATAGAAGAAGGAGAAGAATACCAGCTCAAACCCACAGATAATGTATTCAATAAAAATCATAGAAAAAAACTTTCCCAACCTAAAGAAGGAAATACTGATGAAGATACAAGAAGCTTACAAAACATCAAATAGATTAGATCCCCCTCAAAAAGAAGTTTGCTTGCCACATAATGATCAAGCCACAAAGCATACAGAACAAAGAAAAAATTTTAAGAGCTACAAAAGAAAAAGGCTAACTTACTTATAAAGTCAGACCCATCAGAATAACTCCTGAGTATTCAAAGGAAAATATGAAAGCAAGAATATCCTTGTCAGAAGTTATACAGACACTAAAAGAGCATGGCTGCCA
The DNA here is from genome assembly GCA_004025045.1 of Sigmodon hispidus. Lineage (NCBI taxonomy): Eukaryota > Metazoa > Chordata > Mammalia > Rodentia > Cricetidae > Sigmodon > Sigmodon hispidus. The sequence goes on along the minus strand of PVIH01004725.1, from coordinate 106,173 downwards.
ACCTAGATTACTATACCCAGCAAAATTATCAATCACCATAGATGGAGTAAATAAGATATTTCATGACAAAATCAGATTTAAACAATACCTATTGACACATCTGGCCCTTCAGAAAGCACTAGAGAGGAAGCACCAATCTAAGGATCACAGCTACACCCATGAAACCACAAACCACAAACAATTGATAGTCCCACATAAGAATATCCCAAAAAGGGGCTGGAGAGATGGCTCAGCAGTTAAGAGCACCGTCTGCTCTTCCAGAGGACCCGGGTTCGATTCCCAGCACCCACATGGCAGCTAACAACTGTCTGTAGTTCCAGTTCCAGACAAACACCAAGGCAAATAAATAAATAAATAAATAAAGTTTAAAAAAAAAAAAGAAAGAATATCCCCAAAAAAGGAAATACACACACTCTACCTCCAAAAATAACAGGAAGTAACAATCAGTGGTCACTAATATCCCTTAATATCAATGGACTCAATTCATCTAAAAAAGACACACCCTAACACAATGGATACAAAAAAGAGAAAAATAATTCATTCTTCTGCTACATACAAGAAACATGCCACAACTTCAAAAACAGACACAGGTTCAGAGTAAAGGATTAGAAAAAGATTTTTCAATCAAATGGCCCCAAGAAAAAAGTTAATGTTGCCATCCTAATATCTAACTAAGTAGACTTAAAACTAAAATCAATCAAAAGACACCACGATGGACATTACTTATTCCTTTCAGAAAAAAATGATCAAGATGAGAGCTCAATCCTGAATAATTATGCCCCTAATATAAGGGCACATACATATGTGAAAGAAACACTACTAAAGTTTGAACCCTACATCAAATGCCACACTCTAATAGCGGAATACTTCAATACCCCACTTTCACTCTTGGATAGTTCAGCCAGAAAGAGACTTAACAGAGAAATAAGGGGTCTAACAAAGGTTATGTTGCAAATGGACTTAATAGATATTTGCAGAAAGTTTTATCTGAACACAAATGAATATATACATTTCTCAGCACCACAGGAAACTTTCTCTAAAATTGACCACATAATTGGTCTTAAAGCAAATATCAAAAGATACAAAACAATTGAAATAACCCCTTTTATCAAATCAGACCACCATAGACTAAAATTAGAGTTCAACGACATCAAAAATGACAAAACCTACCAACTCATGGAAACTAAACATCAATCAAAAGAACCAACTCTAGGTCAAGAAAGAAATAAAAGACTGCCTAGAATTTAATGAAAATGAATCCACAACATACCCAAACTTATGGGACACAATGAAAGCAGTCTTAAGAGGAAAATTCATAGCATTAGATGCTTATATGAAATACCTAGAGAAATCCCACACTAGAGAACTAACAACACAGCTGAAAGCCTGAGAACAATTAGAAACAAACTCACCTAGAAGGAATAGACAGCAGGAAATAATCAAACTTAGAGCTGAAATCAATACAATTGAAACATAAAAAGCAATAAAAAATCAATAAATAAAAAATTTGGTTCTTTGAGAAAGTCAAGAAGATAGATAAACCTTTACCCAAACTAACCAAAAAGGAGAGAGAGAGCATCCAAATCAATAAAATCAGAAATGAAAAGAGGCACATAACAATAGACTCCCAGAAAATCCAGAGAATTATCAGGTCATACTTTGGAAATCTATAGTTCACAAAAATGGAAAACCTAGAAGAAAAGGACATCTTGCTGGACAGGTACCACTTAGCAAAATTAAATCAAGATCAGATTAAAGACCTAAACAGTCCTGTAACCCTGAGGGAAATTGAAACTATCATTAAAAGTATCCCAAGGAAAAAAAGTCCAGGTCCAGATGGTTTCGGTGCCGAATTCTACCAGACATTCAAAGAAGAATTACTACCGTTACTCCTCAAACTATTTCACACAGTAGAAACTGAAGGAATATTGCCAAATTCCTTTTATGAGGCCACAATCACCCTAATACCCAAGCCACTCAAAGACACAAAAGAGAAAGACAATTAAGTGCTACTAATTTCCCTCATGAATATTGATGCTAAAATTCTCAACAAAATTATTGCAAACCATATACAACAACATATAAAAAATATCATCCACCATTATCAAGTAGACTTTAACCTAGAAATGCAGAAATGGCTCAATTTTGAAAAACTGTAAATGGTGCCCATCACATAAACAAGCTAAAGGAAAAAAAAACACATAATCATATCATTAGATACTGAAAAAGCCTTTGACAAAATCTAACACTTCTTTGTGGTAAAAGTCCTAGAGAGATCAGGAATGCAAGGAAAATATCTACATATAATAAACATGATTTACAAGAAGTCAACAACCAATATCAAATGAAATGGAGAAATTCCACTCAAAACAATTCCACTAAAATCAGGAACTAGACAAAGCTGTCCACTCTCTTCTCATCTATTAAATATAGCACAAGAAGTTTTAGCTAAAGCGATAAGAGAACAAAAGGAGATTATGGGGATACAAACTAGAAAAGAAGTAAAACTATCTCTACTTGCAGATGATATGATTGTATACATAAGTGACACACAAAATTCTACCAGGGAACATCTACAACTGATAAACACATTTAGCAATGTAGCAAGATACAAGATTAATTCAAAGAAATCAGTAACCCTCCTATACAGTAAAGATAAAAGGGCTGAATAAAATAAGGGAAACATCACCCTTTATAAGAGCTGCAAATAGTATTAAATACCTTGGAGTAACTATAACCAAAGAAGTAACAGATCTATTTGATGAAAACTTTAAATCACTGAAGAAAGAAATTGAAGAAGATATCAGAAAATGGATAGATCTCCCATGTTCCTGGATAGGTAGGATTAACATAGTGAAAATGACAATCTTATCAAAGGCAATCTAAAGATTCAATGCAATTCCCATCAAAATCCCTATACAATTTTTTACAGACTTTGAAAGAACAATACTCAATTTCATTTGGAATAATAGAAAAGCCAGGATTGTCAAAGTAATTTTGCTCAACAAAATAACCTCAGGAGGCATCACCATCTCCAACTTCAAATTATACTATAGAGTTACAGTATTAAAAACAGCCTGGTACTGGCATCAAAACAGGCTCGTGGAACAATGGAATGTAATTGAACAACCAACGTTAATCCACACACCTATGAACACCTGATCTTTGACAAAGAGTCCCAAAATATTCAATGGAAAAAATAGTGTCTTCAACAAATGTTGTTGGCATAACTGGATGATGTTGTGTAGAAAAATGCAAATAGATCCAAATTTATCCTCCTTCACAAACCTCAAATCCATGTGGATCAAAGACCTCAACATAAACCCAGCCACACTGAACTTGATAGTAAAGAAAGTGGGAAATAACCTCCAATTCAGAGACACAGGTGACCATTTTCTAAATATAACACCAGTAGTACAGACACTAAGAACAACAATCAATAAGTGGGACCTCCTGAAACTGAGAAGCTTCTGTAAAGCCAAGGACATGGTCAATAAGACAAAACAACAACCTAGTTAATGGAAAAAGATTTTCACCAAGCCTACAGGTGACAGAGGACTGATCTCTAAAATATATAGAGAATTCAAGAAACTGGTGCTCAAAGCCCTAAATAACCCAATTAGAAATGGGGTTCTGAAATAATAAGGGCATTTTCAGCAGAAGAATCTAAAATGACTGAAAGTCACTTGTAAAAGTGTTCAACATCCCTAACCACCAGAGAAATGCACATCAAAACCACTTTTAGATACCACCTTGCACCTGTCAGAATGGCTAAGATAAAAACACAGATGACAACCTATGCCAGAGAGGATGCAGAGCAAGGAGAACACTCCTCCATTTTTGGTGGGGGTATAATCTTGTTCAGCCACTAGAATGCAGTATGGAGGTTACTCAGGAAACTGGGAATCAATCTCCCCAAGGATCCAGCAATACCACTATTGGGCATATATCCTAAAGATGAACATTCATACCCCAAAAGCATTAGCTCAATTATGTTCATACCAGCATTATTCATAATAACAAGAACCTAGAAAAAACCTAGATGTCCCTCAACTGAAGAATGAATTAACAAGCTATACTACATTTGCACAATGGAGTACTACTCAGCAGTAAGAAAATTGATATCCTAAAATTTGCAGGCAAACGAAAGGACTTGGAGAATATCCTTCTGAGGGAGTTATCACAATCCCAGAAAGATAAGCAAGGAATGTACTCACTCATTAGTTGACTTTAAGCAAAAAGCAAATCATTCCCATGTTGCAAATGACAACCACTGTACTGCTTGTGATCTGAAGCACCTTGAACTGGCACCTTGGAGCCCATTCCCTCCAGAGGAACACCTGACCCAGTCTTGATATTAGGATGAGCAAATAGGACTTGCCTGGAGTGGATGCTGAACTAATCCTCTTTGAGACCTCCTGCCCTTTCTGGGAAGGAGATGAGGAGATGCAGAGAAGAGAGAGTGACTGGGAGTGTAATGGGTGTTTGAACAAGAGAATACATGGAAAAAACATTAGAGTTTATTTTATAAAGCAACAAAAATGATACAGTATGAGCATAAATCTTAATTATTTTCATTACATATAATCTATATGATTTGAAGGCAAAATTTTCTCTCTGTCCTCCAGTTAATTGGTCCCAAAAATGAGAGTGATGGCGTCTAACTAGAGGAGGTGTGTCACTGGGAGAATATTTTCCCTGATGTCCTCCCAGCCTCTCTGCTTTGGTCTCCTGCAGGCTTGATGTTCTAATACAGACTGTCGGTATAATTAACAGTGGGACAAGCCCTCTGAGCCACAGTGAGCATTTCTTACTTAGGTTGTTTCTGTTAGGTATTTTGGTCACAATCATAGTACAATCTGAATGCTAATATGTTCTTTGGAACCTAGTATTTTTATTGTGCATACCACCAATATTATATTTTATCAATAAGCTGCAAATGCAAAGAATCTATCAACATATTTCCTCTGCAAGTTATCTGTTTGTTGTTCAAATTATAATGCTCAATTCCAGCCAATATCAGGCTCAATTTTCCTGCCTTATGGAGAGTCAAAAATCCCAGAGATGTGGCCATGGAAAGAGGTACTAAGTGACATCCACTTTGAGACACAGAATATATACATTGATGGAAGAGTAGGCAGAACAGAGGAGAAAAGATAACACAGTTGTTATTCACCATAGGAATTCCACCTCCACATTTTGTACCGAGCTCCTGTTGACCACCCACTTCCTCTCTAGATTAAACATATTTCTTCTCCAGAAAAAGTATTCTGTAAAGATATCTCAAACAGCATGCTCATTGTAAGCCTCCTTGGGAGGCTTCCACCTTGTTGGAGAGGGCATTCAGAGGAACACCAAAACGCTTTCTGAGGTCCAATGTTATACTATTTTATAAAGATATTTTGATTATTTTAGTTCAGTGAGAACATGAGGTATTAGTTTGTAACACCTTCCCTTATCCCTGCTGCTTCTTATTCATCTTTGAGTAACAGTCACAATTATTACAAAACTGTCCACTCAAGAGGGAAGAGTACTGACGTGGAAGAACCACATCTAGGTCCCTGGGATTATGGGTAAAATCCTGAAGGGAAGAAACTCATAGAGAAGAAAGGCATGATCTTCCACAGCCTCCTTTCTCTTTTTCGCTAGAAGGTAGATCATGGAGATTTGCTAACCTTGAGGTGTTCCAAATTTTCTTCTCTTTATCTCCACTCCATTTTTGTCTCACTTAGAGGTAGATTCTGCCTGATCTGGAAGATTGAGAGATCTCCTGCCTGGATGACCACCCTGAGGCATGTGTCCTGGGCCAGCTCTAATGGAAAGAATTTGAGACTATCCTGCTCATTCTTTCTCCTTTCTTACTTCAAAGAAGATCTTTTCTTCTCTCTGATACATTGGCTTCCTCTTATGAGCTTGAAAAAGTAAAAAAAAGTAAATTATTTTTACTGTTAATGATGAGAAATATAAGGCTTGATTTTCTCAACTTCTCTTCTAAAAAGGTTCAGGCTTGAAGACAAGTTATAAAGGTTTTTTTCTTGCTCTCAAAATATGAAGCCATCATGCCTACTCTTCAGTACCATCCTGGATAGCTTCTATTACTGATCTCAGCCCTTCTCTGGTGAAGAACATCACTCCATTGTCTACTGTGATTATTTTAGCAGCACTGGAAGGCATCATCTATTTAAAGAAATAGAGTTCTTAGCTCAAATATACATTCATTAATAGATCTGAAATTCAATGAAAGTGTTTAGTCTGAAAAAAATGAGAAATAATTCTTATACGTAGTTATCAGAGAATTTATCAGAAAATTTAGAAGGCTAATAGGAGCATTAAGCAGATGGTGAGATATAAGACGAAGAATGAGTTCAATGAGTTAAGAAAAAAAAAATGAGATACATCAGCACTAACTCTTCTTGAGGGATAAATCTGTCCCTGCTGCATTTGCAAGGAAATAAAATAGCATAGGAGAATAGCATGGAAGACTCTGAGAGAACAGTGTATAAAACCATCTTGAGCTAAAGGGAAAACTAAAAGACACAATCATATCATCCATTATTTTCTCATTATGTGAACTGGTGACAAAAAATCAAACCATAGAACAGCACAAATACAGAAATACTGAAGACACAAGCCACAGGTCCCAGACACAGTTCATTTATACTTCCAACCCTATTGGCCATTGGAAATCAAGCCAAAATATTATAATAAGCTATTTTCTAATATGAAATAGACTTTCAAACCCCAGAGAATTCTTGAGCAAAAGCAAAGAAAAGAAAAAAATACTTAACTACTTTAGCTTATCACCTACTCAGCTTTCTGTATCAGATCTAGTTCATAAATCTCCTTGTATCCCAGTTTTCTCTATTATATTGTTTTTCATGTATGTGATTTGTCTCTTGCTTCTCTATGTATATAAACCTATAGCCAGATACAATACTTAAAATATAAATCCCCATATTTAGAGAAAGTTTTCTTCAGGAGAGAGTAAGAGAAAGAGAGAGATGGAGAGAACTAAATCCTACATACAAATTTTGCTATAGTATTTATGCTGTATTATGATTATGTTCTAGTATATGAGAAAGACATATATCAATACCAGGTAAATACTCTTTAGGAACCCTTCAAGAATCTGTAGGAGTCTCTTGTTTTCCAAGAGTCTTTTCTTAGAATATTTCTCTGTAAGTTACTATTACTGGTGACTTCAATCGTGTTTTGTTTCCAGATAAAGAGAATAACATGACTTAGCCTCATCCTTACTGTACTGTGCTTGGAAACATTTACATCAGGAACCCTAGTGTCTGCAAAGCTCTCTGACCAGTTTTATGTCTCTGTTTGATTACCATCTTGTTCTATTTCCTATTATTTTATGTTTGTTTGAGTTGGGTAAAAGGATGATTCCTCTGCTGCTCCTTGCTGATAGCAAATGAGATTCTTCACAGATTTCTCACATTCTGAAAATATTACTCTTATGCTCGTGAAAAAAAAGTGAGTTTTAATGATGGTAAATAAGTGCATAGAATTCTAGTATAATATGTAACTGTAAGTAAGTATTTAAACTCAATTTCTTAGGCAGATAGAGACCAGGAACCCCTTAAAAGAAATGAATTACTCATGCTGTGTAGTTAAAGTGTAAACAACAACTGCCTTACTATTCTTTATGTGGGTTCACTGCATATTCATTGTTTCCACCATCACATCTTCATAGATGCTAAGGATGTGAACCTAACAAAAACCTTTGGTGCCCATCCAACGTCTCAGGGTTCAAGAGATGTGCCACCACCAGCAAATTTGGGAATCTACAGAATTTAATCTCACAGCACTTTCTTTTCTTTTATTATTTCATCTTTATTGACATAATAACTACAACGGTGAAGGCAAAGGCTTATATACTCACGCAGGCAGTTACTCTGGCAAGGCAATGCAGGGCTTGAATTCCTCAGGGTCACACAGAGGGGTGATGAGATTTACACACAGGCAGTAACTGCCCACTTTGGTTTATGACACAAAAGTGGGAATGGCTAGTCAAGGTTCTTCTGGGGGGGTTAACTGAAGATTAGAGCTGTGCTCTAACTACAGTCCTAAAAGTGGTTAGGCATGAGGTTAAAGGTTAATTAATCAACCAAAAAACATGAAAAGTCGTGTGCATTTCTATAGGATCTTCTCACAGCTGCTTTTCTGATGGGGGGGGTTGCTAGGTGACCTGATTAAACAATGAAGGGAAATCTTCAGCTCTTGTTCTGCTATAGCACTTTCCCTGGGATAGTCTTTTGTTGTTAAGGCTTAATTTGCACAAAAAAGGGACCTGTTCCCTTTTAACTCCTCTGGTCTTGCAGCACTTCAAAATACATGTTTGTTTTAATACCTACAACTAGGAGTTGGTAAATTATCTTTTTCCTTGTATCACAATCATCCTTTAAATTAGGTTCCTGTGTTAATGAATCCAGGTACAAGAACAGGGAATTAAAAAGCCCAAGATTAGTGGTTTTAACTATGGATAGTTCTCTTCTCTGTAGGGGTGGTGAGCTTAGAATTTACGGGTGTGTCATCTCTCTGTAAATATCTGAGAAATGTTTCAAATGGGTTACTTTGACTGAGGGCTGACTCTGCCCAGGTGTTTACTAATAAAGATAACTGCAGAGAGGGCAGACATTGAGTTTGCTCTAGGCAAAAGAACAAAGACCTGACTTGTGAAAAAGAGATCTCATCTGTGTGGCCGTTTTCACACACAGCTAAGAGAAGTTATCCATATGCCCTAGATGTATGGAGGAAGCTGTGCCCAATAAGTGATCAATCACACTGCTAAAAGTTCCTGAGAAATAAAATCCAAAGAGACAACAAATGGGGAAGCTATAATCACACACAAGAAATCCTCTGTAGGAAACAGCTAACTATTCAAAGGCAATTAACACAAAAACTCCTTGAGCTTTTGGCTTTACCTCCACCAGTGCCCTTGGTTCTGATGGGTCAGCCTTGTTGGTGCCAACTGAGATTCTGATACATATTTCTTTGGCTTCCAGCATGAACCATCATGATTTGGAAAGAATTTATTGCATTTCAGACCAGGAAACCTAATATGAATTTAGACTTCTGAATTTGAGGACTCTGTAGTCATAGAGTCAATCTATGACAGATCAAAAATACTTTAATAAATAAACTTATTGTGTCTGGGGGATGATAGTAATCTCACCTTTTACACAGGACACCCTGAATTCAATCCCCAGCATTCAGTACCCTAATCCAGAGGGTGTATATCTATAATCCCGAATCTGAAAATGTGGAGACAAGAGGAGCAAAAATTCATCTTTTATTGAAAAATGAATTATAACAGATTAAAGAGTGTCTCATAAAAATTAATTAAAAAATTAATGTGCCTGTACTAAATATATATATATTTGTATATATTGTATATATATACACACTATATATTATACACATTTATATATGTGTACGTGTGTATATATACATATATAAAACATTGCTCTTATATTCCCAAATACTACTGTCTTTGGAATGAAGCAATTCAGAATTTTCTTTATTTGAATGTTTTACCTTTTAATCTTCTTTAAACCAAGTGGGAATTTGGTGATATCTTGGTTATGAAGCAGTGACATAATTCAGTAAGAGAACCCCCTGGGTGGCTAGCACATTCTTCTTTATCTCTTGCCTTAGGAAAATGATTCAGGACTCTCAGGGTTGGGGACTTGAAGAGGGAAGAAAGTGACATAGATTAAGACTCATCAAGTTAGGAGTAAAGAGGCTTGCAAAGTAAATTCTATTTCACCATAACTGTGTATTTTGACAATCTATGTTTAGAATTATGAAGAAGAAACAAAGATTTACGATTAGGCCTCTATAAAGTGTCTGTGCACCTATAAACCTGTAAAACTTCAGAAATCAAGCCTGTGAATCCCATTAATGTATTCGTAGGGCACTGTTTGTTCCTGTGGACCACAAAAGAAAAAAATCTTGGAAACTTCCAAACAATTACCATAGGATGTCCATACTTAGAGAAGGTTTGTCCCACTTACAAATATTCATGTAGTGATCTATATGAGACGATACTGGACTTTTTACTGAAGAGTGGGGACGACTCACAGGGGACTAAAAGCTGAAAGCATTGCTGTCAATCCTTCAGCAGCATCTCTCCTAGAGTGAAAAAAAAAAAATCTGCTCTCCTGGAATGATTGATAGGGCCAGAGGTGAGTCTGTCTTAAAGTAAACAGAGGTTGCTGTATGAGCTTCATAAATTGCCTGATTATTTCTAATATTGAAAAAGCAAGAAAGGATTATATCCTTAGATCAGATGTAAATAATACCTGCAATAGTGTGAAAGAAAGCCAGATCTCTGAGGAGGAAAGTGAGCTTTAAAAAAATGTGATGATCAACTCTTGCTACCAAAGTCTTTACATATGTTGAGGTTTTTTTTTTTTTTTTTTTTGATTTTTTCATCTTATTCTACAGCAACCTTTTCAACTTAATATTATTGATAATTTATTTGTCTCCTGTTCTAGGTACCATGGTATACCTAGAATGATGTACAATATCATCACAACCCATGAAAAACCCATGTGTCTACAATAGCATCTATGTCCAACACTGTAAGGGGTAAATGTGTCCTGAGTTTAAAAGTCACATAGACATAAGAGTTAAAATGCTATCCAATTCAGATAATACTTTACATAAATTAGAGGACAGTATCATTACTCTAAAAGAAGGTATAAATTCACCAAAAGAAAACATTGGCAGATTTTATTAAAATGTCTTACACTTGAAATATAGAAAGCTAAGCAATTAATAAAAATCTATGACTGATATAATGCCTCTATATTCAAAATACAGACATACTATTAAAATAATATAAAACTGAATAAACATGAATAGTCACTTTCCAGAAAACATAAAAATGTACTATTATATAGCACCCACGATCAGTTGCTAGCACCCACATGAACAAGCATACAACCTGCTATAAACCACAGTTCCAGGGCATCTGATGCCTTCTTTTAAACTCAGTGGACACTTCTTGCACATGATGGACATACATTTATATAGGCAGTCATGCATATACCTAAATTTAAACTTGTTTGGATTGGATATGAATTGTAGATTAGCTAATAATGGCTATTTAATGCAGGAATTCCTTCTCAAACTCATGTTTTTATTGTACAGATTTTCACTAAAAAAGTTGTACTGACTGCAATAATCAAAATGTTGTCCATCAGATCTCAGGAAGCTATTCTTTCTGTTGAACTGAAATTTTGTGCTTGACAACCATTCTCCACAGCCCACTCATACCCATAATAGCAGCTATCCTACTCTTTTTCTATGTGCTCAGCATCCTAATATTCTGAATGTGAGGTCTTGCATAATTGGTCTTTCTACATTCATTTGACATGCTCCATCAGCACTCATGCTGTCAGAACAATATATACTTCTATTTAAAAGCTGAATTGTATTTCCTTGTGTACATGCAGCACATTTTCTTTTTGTATCCATATATTTATAGATGCCTTGGCTATATCCATTCTTTTGCTAATATGAACAATGCTGCAGTGGATATAACAATGTAACCATCCTTTTCATATACTGCTTTCAATTCCATTAGCCATATTTTATGAATTTGGCATCACACTAATATGAAAGCCAGATGATGACACTGAAAATTTTAGGCCAGTGTCCTGGACATGAAGATGTTTGCATTGATTTCAGCAGTGTAATAAGAGATTAATTTTTAAGAGCAGTCTGAATCTACTATTATGATATATAGCAGTCACAAGATGAAGGGTGGGGACCATATGCTATTCTCAAATGTCCACAAAGATATATGTTATGAAACTGAATGTTTTTCATGATAGAGATGCTCAGCAAAGGAAGGTTCGAAGAAACATCCTTTATTACAGGGAAGACATTATAGGATGAATTCCCATTTAACATGATATCCACAGTGAGAAAGAAGTGTTTCTTCTAATACCAGCTGTTTCTAGCAAACATAGTACTTGTAGTACTAATAAGAGTAAATAGGGAAAAATAAATAAATAGAAAAATACTTCTAAAATAAAGAAAAGTTGTTTTTCCCTCCTTGAAACATTTATTTTATCTCTCTCTCTCTCTCTCTCTCTCTCTCTCTCTCTCTCTCTCTCTCTCCCTCCCTCCCTCTCTCACTCCCTCTTCCTCTCTCTCCCCTTCACCCCTCCTCTGAGTGTAAGTCCTGTTGGGATCTGAAAATAATTTAGAGGTAGAATGCTAGCCTAACATGCACAAGTCCGCAGTTTAATCCAAAGTTCTTTTCTGAATGGCATTCAATGAACATTGTCACTCAACTGACATCTTCAAACTTGGATAAGGAAAATGTTTCTATTAATATAAGGATTGTGATTGGACTCAGATGCCTAAGATGCCTATGCAACCATGTGCTATACAGAACATTGGCATTTTTTTCTGAGAGCCTGATATTCTATTGTATGACAGGCAGGTACGTAATACCTGACCATTTGCTACTGAAAAGATAAAAAACAGAGGCATTCATGGTCTTTCTTTGCAGATAGAATTCCATATGTGTTGTTGAATTTCTTTTCTCTAGATATTAAAGCAAGTCTTATGTGCTTATTTGGGAGAAGCCTATGAAATGAATGTGCCTGGTTTCTTCAGTTTACTTCAAGCACAAGTTGAATCTACTTTGTATCCTCTTAATTCTAGAAATAATAGTTCTTGGCACATCTAACAGCTGAGTCTTACAAGTCCTCCTGAAGAAGCAGGATGTGGTCTGGGTCTTCACTCAGACACAGACAATGGCTTAAACAAATGGTGTTGTGTAGTAACAGGCACCCTCTTGGGAGAATTTTGTTTCATTGGGTCTATATAATTGCTTAATTGTGTGTATCAAAATTAATTATCCAAGCATACAGACCTTGGCAAAGTTTTTCATAATATTTCAATATTAGTGTTTTATTTTGTTGTGCAATATTTTGTAATAACAGTTTAGAGAGATTGACCATCAATATAGGGCTGAATTAAAGACTAGTGGTACATTAACTCTTCAAGCATACTCTACTCTGAAATGTATTTGATGTGCCTGTCCATTGCATACATTAATACAATATACCATTCATGTCATATATATTATATCATTATGTCCTGAAATTTTAACATAAGTTCTTTCAAACTGCTTATTGCTAGATACATTCAGACCATATAAAACCTCCCACTAGATAACCCAAAAGTAGCAGTTACATAGGTTTGGGCAGAAATTGAGAAAATCCATCAATGTTTTATATTATTTTTATTTAAGCTAACAAAGGAGATGTTCTTGTCATAATGACTAATATATATATATAGTATGAGATAGGCTTCTCTCCAAAACACTTGAAGGAGCTAAGTTTAATTTTAAAGATCAGAAGCCTCCTAGAGTAAAGAAATCAAGGTCTGAATGTCTTTCTTTGTCAGGTAAATCTTGTAAAATTTCAATAAGTGGAAGCTATTCAGTCATAGGTTCACTAGGTTGGAAAAATTCCTTAAAAGCATAACTTAAATGATTTCCCCATTAGACAAACACAACACTTGATTTTAGAACCGAAGAGGTGGTTGTGTTCCATGTACCTGCTAAATCATCACAGGTGTTAGAGTGCATGTCCCCCAATACTTCCCCACACTACATCAAAGTTCATCATGATAAATAAGTTCACCTTGGGAAGTAAAGCAGGAGAATCAGAAGTCCAAGGTCATCCTAACCCATAAAGCAAGTTTGAGTATAAGATGGAATACAGGAGATCCTGTCTCAGAAACAGCCAAGTTTGATCCAGATGATTATACATTTTTTTCATTTTATTCAATCTGCTTGCCATTCAGCCATGTGAATCTTCAATGTGTTTTAATAGATATCTTCTGATTCTATTCATATTTTAGAGCACTTTGTCAATTTGACACTGGACAACAACTTATTTAGGTAAATGTTTTTCTTTAAAACTTGACAATTTTGTTTCCTCATTTTGAATTCTATAGTTATGGTAACAAAATATTTGTCAACTTAGTTTTACATTTGTCATAAGCAAATTTACATTTTCTTCTTTCCATTTAGAAAATCCTACTTCCTTTTCTTATACTATTTCAAGTCACAGTTGATTTCAGAATCTATAAAAAGGCAGCACATAATTGCCATGTTTGCATCAAGGACAATAAGTTATTTTAGCATTAATATAGCATCATTTGGATATCATTTTATTTTATGAATAAATACTGTTTTTTATTGTTTCCAGCATCAGATATATTGTTGATACAAGCAGATCTTACTAGCAGTCCATCATAGCTTTTATGCTTCCAGAGTCTACCATCTACCATAGTGACTTGAAGTTTTATCATATAAATTTTGTTACTGCATATGAATTATTTGTGAGGAAATAGATATTTGGCCATCAAATATGTCACAATGTAGACAATCTATTTGTGGCCCTACAGTACTCTTTCTGCTAAGTTCCAGGGTACAAGAATCACACATAAATTCATGAGCATAATTACTATTGTTTTCATTTTTATTTATGTAATCTTCATTTCAGTATAAAATACCCTTTTTATATATCTCAGTTGCAAATTATTGAAGTAAAACTGACTTATTTATCTGATTACACACACATTCCTAAATATATATGTATATATATGTATTCTTAAGATAAATTTAAAATATAGAAATTCTCTCAGTAAGAAAAAGGCCAAGTGTTTGAGAAAACATGAAAATTCACTTACAATTATTATAAGATTGATATTCACAAATATGTGAACATGCTTTAATAATTGAAATTCACTATCCAATAGGTTAGTTTAAGTAGTTGATGTATTTTAGAGAAACGAATTAAACAAGTTTGTTACAGACCTTGAAAAATGATTGTGAAGATTTTCTAAGCAAATAAAATAACATGTGAGAGACTGATGACTATCAAACAGACCTTCAACACACCTTTAAGTGATGAATAAGAATTGTAATAAAAACAGAAAAACAAGTCTAGTATGGTTCTTAAATTGCTTAAAAATAAGTTCTGTAATAATGGTGCAGTAGTCGCTTCCTAGGGCTACTGTATCAGCTACCACAACATGGGTATATCTTACAGTTCTAGACTTCAGAAACTGAACATTTGTAACTCTGGCATGAAATCAAGCACATCTGAACAATGCAGAGGAGAGACCTCTTTACTCCTTCCAGCTTTGAGGAGCAGCCAGCATTCTAGGTGTGTGGCTGGCCATACTGTTTAATTGTCTACTCTCAGCACCTGCTCAACTCTACATCCATTCATAGCCTCCTCTATGTGTGTTCAAACTTCTCCTTGTCTACTCTCTGGAAGGGATGCTTCATGCTGTGTTGGTTCCCATGTGAATAAGCCAGTACCTTTTTCCCATCTCAAAGTCCTTACTTGATTGCACGTACAGAAGCTTTTCCATATGAAGGTGGAGTATGCCCTTTCTGGAACTAGAAACTCACAAAATGGCAGATCGTTGTTCTGTCTGTCATTGCCATAATGATACAGCCAACATGCTAATACAGAATAAAACAGCATACAGACTCTAGAATAGAGTGAAGTGCACCCGAGCACTTTAGTATGCAAAGAAGCAGAAGCTTCAAAAGCTTGGGCAAGATTGTGATCAATAAATGATTAGGCATGCTAAAAAAAATAAAAGGAAAGAAAGTGCACACCTTAAAGTAAAAAACTCATTTTAAGCATTGCAATTAGTAATGTAAGTTGAAAAATAAACTGTATTAATATAATAATAAATGTTGAATATTTGTATAAACTTTAAGTAAATAATTTTTAACTGTAAGATGGAAATTGGAAAAAATGAAGTATGAATGATACATTTTAATTTCCAGATAATGACAAGCTCAACAGCCATAAGCGAAAAGATTAAAAAAAAATAAAAGGAAAGAAAGTGCACACCTTAAATAAAAAACTCATTTTAAGCATTGCAATTAGTAGTGTAAGTTGAAAAATAAACTGTATTAATATAATAATAAATGTTGAATATTTGTATAAACTTTAAGTAAAGAATTTTTAACTGTAAGATGGAAATTGGAAAAAATGAAGTATGAATGATGCATTTTAATTTCCAGATAATGACAAGCTCAACAGCCATAAGACAAAAGAACTTATCAATCTGGAAACTAACTTGTATTGGTATGAAGTTTATAAATCAGGTATTTTTGTATGTCACTTTTGAGAGAACAGACATTATACTACGAAAATAATCAAAGAAACTGAGAATGCTATTTTATAAGTGGTGATATTCAAACGACTTATATACTCACAGAAATGTACAATTTACTGATATAGAGAAATGTGAAAGGAAAGCGAATGGTAGAATATCAGAGATGGATCATTGGTTAAGAACATCTACTGCTCTTGCAAATAAATCCAGAGTATAGTTATCAGCATTCCCATTGGATGTCTCATAAACACCAGTACCTCTAGCTTCTGGGGATCCCCATACCTTTTCTAGGCCTCTACAGACACCAATATTCACAAGCTCCTTACATAAACAAAGACTCATATATACACATAGTTCCAAAATTAAAATCAAAATCTTTAAATAAAATAAAAGTATTTAAAAACTTTTATAATGGGCACATTTTTAAAAAAAAACATACTAGAGGTAAAGTGTGGCCAAGCTGGCAGCTACAATCATAGGATTGTGGAAACTAAAAAATCTTACCTACAAATTAATAACTCTAAACAAGAAAATATTCTTTCTTTTTTTCTTTCCTTTCTTTTTTTAGTATGTATTGTAAGAAAAAGTTGGAATGAGTGTGTGTGTGTGTGTGTCTTTGTGTTTCTGTGTGTTGTGGGTACATGCATGCAGTGTGTGTTGTGGGTACATGCATGCAGTGTGTGTTGTGGGTACATGCATGCAGTGTGTGTTGTGGGTACATGCATGCAGTATGTGTTATGGGTACATACATTCAGTATGTGTTGTGGGTGCATGCATTCAGTATGTGTTGTGGGTACATGCATTCAGTGTGTGTTGTGGGTGCATGCATTCAGTGTGTGTTGTGGTACATGCATTCAGTGTGTGTTGTGGGTACATGCATTCAGTGTATGTTGTGGTACATGCATTCAGTGTGTGTTGTGGTACATGCATTCAGTGTGTGTTGTGGTACATGCATTCAGTGTGTGTTGTGGTATATGCATGCAGCAGCATGTGACTGGAGATCAGAGGACACCTTGCAGGAGTTGACTTTTCCCAGCACATGTGTTCTTCGGATCAAACTCAAATTTTCAGACTTGACCACAAGTGACATTACTGGCTCAGCGTCTCACTAGTCTTAACATTATTAACTCTACTCCAAAGAATTAAAGCAGATGCAATCATCATTTCTATTTCATCATAGAAATCCACACAAAATACACATATGTACATATTTTATATTTTTAACATTTATATCTTATTATTTTATATCTGTGGGTATTTGACCTGAAGATATGTCTGTACCACATGAGTGCCTGATGACCTTGCAACAGAAGAAAACACTGGATGTTCAAGAAAAGGAATTAACTATGGTTCTGAGCCACCATATGGGTGCAGAGAATTAAACCTAGGTTCCCTAGAAGAGATGCCGGTGACGTTGACTACTAAACCATCATCTAGCTAGAATGCAAAAGTACTGTTAATGTTATTTAGACACACTGTGGTAATTTGGATGTAAGTGGTCCTCATAATCTCAAAGGGAGTAGCAATATTAGGAAGTATGATTTTGTTCTAGTAGAAATGGCTTTGGAGAAAGCGTGTCACTGTGAGGAAGGACTTTGGAGTTTCTTAAACTCAGGATACTACCAAGTGTGTCAGTTAACTTCTTATTGCAAGCCAACATATAGCCAATATCATGCCTGCCTGCATGCCACCATGCTCCCCACAATGATGATAATGGACTGAACCTTTGAAACTCTAAGGGAGCTCCCTCAACTAAATATCTTTCTTGTAAGAGTTGCAGTGGTCATTGTGTCTCTTCACAGCAATAAAAACTGTAACTAAGAGCCACACAATTTCATTATTTTGAAAGCAAGTCTACATAATCTGAAGGGTAGTTCACATTGCCTAAACAGTGCACCATGGTTACATGACCTAGCTCAGTCATGTAAATATCATGACCAGTGCCCTTTTCTCCTGTATATTGATAAGGAGTCACAATGCTAAAGCTTACTTAAAATATTCTTCTGAATTCATATTTTTTAGCTTAGCTCAAAAAATAACTGACAATATTCTTAGTATAAAGGGATGTTTTGCTCAGTCTCTTTTCCATTTCAGCAGAGACACTTAATTCACATGATATAATATCTTGTCCTCAATGCCAGCTGTGTTTTGTGTCTATCAGCTGCTTCAAGTGATTTTCTAACAGCTGGGTTTTTTTTTTCTTTCAACTACATTTTACCCCAATTATCTTTCTCCATGATCTTAAAAGCTATTTCAAATGATTTTTCCTCCTGATTCAATACACATGTTTATAGTACAAAATTTAGAAAATAGAGAATGACATGACAAAGGAAGCCAGAGTCAGCTGTAATTCTCCAACTGGTGCAAATAATGTTGCTTCTTCTTCAGTTTTTTTTTTTTTATCATTGGTCATTTTCGCACAGAAGTGCAGCAATCATATACACACACGGATACATGTTTATACATGCGCTTGTGATCATGCACTCACATAGACACAGATACACCAATATTTATACTCCCAACCTCTCACACAAAATCTTATTACTTATGACCTTCTGTAGTGGGATTCAGGAGTTATTTGGGGAAGCTTAGAGGCATATCTCTGGGGTACCAGGATCCAGAACAGGGTATGGCCAGACCCCAGTGAGACTTGGGGTACACTGACCACCCTTCCTTCTCTGGGAGGGAATCAGTGATCTGATGTGAGACCGTTCCACTCTCCAAGAATTGTCTTAAGGTTCAGTTTATGTCATGAGTGTTTGTATACCCATCAATAAATATTAATTCTAAACTAAGTATAAGGCTATATACAACATTACCACCCAATAGCAGTGTTTTATGCTTTCCAATTCTGTTACCCTTTGAGTACAGATGAACTGTCAGTGACCATTCTGACCTCCTCATTTTCTTCCTCAAGATCTCCCTGTTATGTTGGTTGCATCCCTCACCACTGAGGCCACAAATTAGAGACTCTTATGTGGATTTTTCTTTCTTATAATCCACATCCTATGCTATGAAAATCTTAGTATATGAAACAACAGTCACACCTTGTTTGTGCAAGCCCTTTAGGGTTGAGGGGTCCTTTCACAGGATAGGCTAGAACCATGAGAATATGCAGATATTTACAGTATGAATCACAATAGTAACAAAGTCAGTTTTATAGTAGCACTGAAAAAAAAATCTATGATTGTGGGTCATGTCATGAACTGTATTAAAGGGTGGCAGCATTAAGAAGGTAGAGAAGCTGTGTTCTAAAAAGACTTTTGCAAAATAATCTGATCACTGTCACATACCTCAATATCTCACAGCCAAGCCCTGACCCAGGCAATCAACATTTCCTTTCTAATCCGTGAAAGAAATTTTCTATTTCCACGCAGATCGCTCTTATCAGTGATTGTATGTCAGCCTAGACATGCGTTCCTGTTCAGAGTATTCCAGATGCCTTAGTTTCTTTTCCTATCATAGTGATAAAATCCCCAGAAAGAAGAAACTGAAGAAAGGAGAAGTTCATTATAGTTTAAAGTTCAAAGTACATTTCATTAAGGCAGGAGCTAGAATGGCAGTAAGAAGAGAATAATGTAAGGTGACTTCTTGCTCAGAGTCTTTGCTAGACTTGAGCAGTTCAAAGAGACATTTCCCCAGGTGCTCTGGGGCTCAGTTCACACAATTATTCCCACATCATTTAGGTCATGTCCAAATGTCACCACCTAGGACATCCCTTCTTATCTAAACTCTTAACAAAAGCCATCACCTCTCACTGTTCGTTTATATCCTGCTAAATGTTTCTACACAGCATTTATCACCAGGTCTCAGTGTGTTTCCAATGCATTGACAATGGGTGATACACAGTATGCCTTCATGAATTTATTTAATTATCTTTATTAAACAGTTTTATTTTCTTTTATGTGGGCAGTGACTTTTTTGTGTCTGATGTATAAATTAAATAGTAATTTACATTATTAAAATTATTTGAAAGTTTACAAGATTATACTTAATGCCATTTTTCCTTCTAAGGTATGCTTTTTTCAAAATCCTTTGACAATAAATATTATCTTACCATTTCATCATTACAGAGTTTTATCATCTCCTTTTGTTTTCCATTAGCTTTGGAAATAAGAGTTTTATGCCCCCATTTTTAGTAGCATTACTTTGAGTTCATTTATATAATAGGCCTGGAATACTATACAGAGAAGTAATTTTTGAAATTAACTTTTAATTTTTGTAGTTTTCAAATCATGGATCTCTTACTCCCTGCAACTTCTCTGCGTTCTTCTAACCTTCATCTATCTAAAGCAAAACAAACTTAAAAGATAAATAAAAAACCAAGCCAAACAAACAAAGCAGAATAAGAAAGAAGGGGAAAATGAATCGCCCTGCAGAAGTGTAGTGGTGTATTGTGCTCTGGTGAGGCACACACACATTTGACCTTTTAGTCTTTCATCTAACGTGAGTGATTGTTATGGTTAGAGGCCTCTGTCCTCTGCCACACAGTTGACTCTAGGATCTCACTGAGGTTTCCCTGTCTCTCTCACCACCCTCAACCCCCTCCCTCCCCTCCTGAGTTCCTGCCATTGTCCTGCCCTGGAGATGGTGCAGTTTTGGATCTGGCACCAACCTTCTCTCTTGTATGCCCTCTATAACGATGGGGAGAGAGGGTCCTGCACCTAACCTGGGTAAAACAGTGGAACTGGCCCTGGTGGTGTGGGTAAGAGTAAGCTGGACCCAAGGGCCTCTGCTCAGGAGAATAGGTTGCATTGGATTGGCTGGCCAGTGCAGTTCTGGAGAGCATGCAGTGCCAGGGGAGGTAACAATGGGAAATGTTGGCAGGTCCAGCTGACAGCCAAGCCCAGAATTCTGGTCCTGTGAGTTTGCCCATTCCAACATCCACCACATCTATGAACTGTCAGAGTAAAAGAGAGGGACAAACCTACAGAGTAGTAAATTTAAAAGAAATTCTTAGCATAGCATTTTGCCATGATGTCTTATTACATACAAAAATATATTTTAATATTGAAAAAACGATTTTGAATCCTACTGGAATATAATTTCCTTTCCTGATTTTTAAGTTTCTTTGTACTATATTATCAAAATTTGTGCCTTGGTGACATTACTGGTGCCGCAGTGAAAACTATGGTTTGATGTCAATGGCTGAGCTCCACAGGCATAATAATTAATTAGGTCAAGAAATAGTCTCAGAAGAAACTAGAAAGGAAGAGACTGAGAGCCAGTCACTATTCCGTAGTGCACAGTCCCTCTTACCATACACATGGACCATTGGTTATGCTGAGAAGCTCTGGTCTATTAAGTGATAACATTATAACTAGACAAAAGTATTGGAATGAGAGAGCTATACAGCAGCTAAAAGCCCCATTGTGTTTGCAGAAGACTGGGATTTAATTCTGAGCACCTACATAGTAGCCAAAACAACGTGTAACTAGAGTTCTAAGTGATTAGACATTATTTTGCCTTCCTTGAACATAGGGCATACACACACATGCACATGGTAAAACATTTATGCATATACATTAAAACAAATAAATATAAAAAAGCATTTGTTTTATATCCAGGCCAAGTTAATAATGAAACTGATTGTGATTCTTTTAAAGGCAGCACTAATCTGGAAAAGTCTGTTTTTGTAAATGGTTTTGGTTTAGACTTTTTGGGCCTGGATTAGAGATTTAGTTTTATTTTTGGCCTTGTTTAGCTACAAATATTTATATATAGGCTTGTATTAATTTTGTGTATGTTGATTAACTTAGGGCCTAGGCATATAATTTGTAAATTTTTTATATGAATTTATTTTATTTAGTTACATGACTTAGTGGGTTTATATATATATATATATATATATATATATATATATATATATATATATATATAGAGAGAGAGAGAGAGAGAATAGTTGTTTTTTTTTTTTTTTTTTTTGCATCTCCTGGCAGCTCTGGCAACTCTGACATCTGTGTCTGATCTGAGATGTTTTTGAGTATTTTAGCCTGGTAACCCCACCCTCACTTCCTGTTTGACTTTGGCCAATCAACTTTTTATTGAACACATAGACAGGACAAATATTTATATTATCAGCATAATCTCACTGCAGTTTGTGATTCAGACATATTTCACCCTTCTTGCTATCACTCACTCTGCCCAGTTTTTACCTTGTTGTTTATATCTAGTCTCAATTCCATAAAGGTATTTCTTTCATCTAATAAAGGGTCAAAGAAATTTGCTTAAACACATAATTTCTGACAGTAGGCATCAAATAAATATTATCACAGTATATACAAGTTAATATTACCAGGAGTAAAGTTCTATGTTTCTTACATTGCCTCCAGTTTCTATCCAGTATTGGAATTGTCGCTGAGAAGCTTTCTAAGGGTCTAAGAGAGGTGAATAGGTATTTTGAAGAGGGGAAAACACAAAAGGAGAGAAAACTAAGATTTTCAAGACAATGCTAGCATATAAGAAAATTTCCCATAAAAGATCAGAGTGGAGCAATAAGTACATTATTATGTCTCTTGTCTAATTACATCCACCTGAGGGGAACACATATATCTTCCTGGCTCTAATTGTAGGCTGAATATTCAGCTCTGATGCTGCTACACATCTGTACAGTACAGTGGATGTATATATCATAGAGGTCAGTACAATACTAATGTTAGCACTCACAGAAATGCTGTATGAGAATATGGTGTGTGTGTGTGTATGTGTGTGTGTGTGTGTGTGTGTGTGATGTGTGGTTGTGGTGTGTGCAGTGTATTTGATATATGTGAGAAATGTTTGGTGGTGGGGTATGTTGTGTTATTGTTATGTAATGTGTGATGTGTAACTTGTATGTGTGTATGTATATATGTATACATGTTTGTGTTCTTTGTGAACTCATCTGAAAGAGAACTCTCTACTTGCACTTGCACTATTCAAAAATTCTTGAAAAAATACTGAGGTTGATTATTTATGAGTCCTGACCAGCAGTGTAGAAGTATTCAGATGTAATACAAGTTCTCAATCATTGAGAAGCAACATTCATTTTTTTTGTGTAAGTTAGAAAGTAGTAAGCTACAGAAGTAGAAAGGAACAATGCTATGTTTCTTGGTCCTTTGTTTCCATTTATTGTTTTCATTATCTATTAAATTCACCCATTTATTTTTTCCTATATTCATCTTCCATTTTCCATACTCTCATTACCCTAAATATATTCCATAAGAATTATATTTAAAATACTGAGCTTATTTTTCCCATAGCAATAAAACATTAAAATAACTTATACTCCTTTTGATAAATGGAGTTATTTGAACTTCATAAAGCACTAAGGAAAAAATTTATAGTGTAACTGAATAATAAACACAGCTAGTGGAAGTCTTGGAGGTCTGGAAGGGAAATGAAACAATGTCTGCTTCTTCCCATCTCGTATATCTAATCCAATTTTCAGATCCAAGATCCATTCTACTCATTTAAACAGCACATAAACTTCTTTGACATTTAATTATATTATGTATATGCCTGGTACGATAGGAGAACTGACAGAATGAAGAGTTCATTGAGTGTTTTCCTGGCTACTAACCAATGAAATGCTCCCTGAGATGGGACAGTGGTTAACAAATGCAGATAGGTGTAAGGGCAGTAGCAGTAAATTCTCCATCCTTAAGAGACTAGAGGGGCAGCTTGCTAAACTATGACTTCAATTGACAGGGAATTTTTGTTAGGATCGAAATGAGATTTAATAGGCTCAGTATGAGCTTGATAAGAGCTTGTATCATCAGAAAACATTTAACTCAGGGTAATTATTGGCTTCAGGATGAAGGCAAGTTACCCCTGCTTTCAATACTTGTGTGCCATGGGAAGAAGACTGGTGTAATGTTGTTTTCAGGAGCTTAATCTTTTTGTGCAAGATAGAGCATGGGATGCATATTTATTTATAAGAATGTGTGTATAGAGGAAGCCTGTAAAAGTCAAAAGAGGACTCTAGATCACCCTGAACTAGAGTTACATGCAGTTGTGAATTGTATAGCATGGGTTCTGAGAATTGAACTCTGACCCTTTGTAAGAGCCTCAAGTGTTCTTAACTGCTGAACCATCTCCTGAGTCCCATGGGATGGATATTAAACCCAATTGGTGCTTACATTGCATTTTCAAACATTAAAATAAGGTTTTTCAAGGTTAGAGTTAGAGAAAGTTGGCACATCTCCATGCCATATTCCTAGAGAAGGAATATGCAGACATATTTCACTTAGAAAGGAGTACAAGGGAATTCATATCACCAGGGAATTGTTTATGGGGACAATCTTTCTTTACTTAAATCATCATGAGTAGTATAATCTAGCTTCTGTCAGACAAGGCCCATCTCTCAGCTGCTGTCTGTTCAGATGTCTTTTATCAGCCAGGGACTTGCTTGTCTTTGGCTTGTGGCAAAGAAATATGAGTCCGGTCAGCAGACAAAATCTGTGACAGCCTCAGTAGCTTCCTTGTTCTTTATGTTCCAAAATCTTTCTGTTTTTATCCAGTTGTATTATTAAAAATAATTAATGCATTTTAGATGTATGTTGAATTTATATGAAAGGTAATAAATGTCATCTCTTAAGACCATGGTGCATTAATTTAGATGACCCTAACACCTGGTAGGCTTCTCTTTGTGAGAACTGGATGGTGACTGAGCAACTTGTTTTAGGTTTTTGAACTTCTGCTGGAGGGATCCAATAGAGAAACTCAACCTTATGAAAATAAATATTGCGTCAATACTCACATAAACACTGTGGAAATGGTATAGATATTACCAACACCATATCTTCTATTTCACAAATTCTTTTGTTAACATTTATGTTTATTATTTTAGTATGTGCATTTATATGTGAGGATGTATATATATATATATATATATATATATATATATATATATGGGTACAGGTGGCTGCAAAATTCAGAGGAGGCAATCATGAAGCTAGTGAAATTTGTGAGACATGACCCTTGGTTGCTAGGAACTGAAACTGGTTCGCATAAAAGAGCAGTATGCACATTATAGCTGAGACATCTCTCCAACATAAGATTCATCAAATTTTGTTACCTAATGGTATGAAAGCATGTTTCTTACATTGTCATGGTTAAAGGACCCAACCAGTACATGTTACAGTCCATTAAGATTCTCAGAATCTATATACTATTGTCCTGACATGTCTCATGACCCTTTGGTCTTGATGCCTAAGACACCTTTGCCTGTGTGGGTATCTTTGATTTCTTCCTTCCCTCCCTCCTTCCTTTCTTCCTTCATTTATTTGTTAGTTGTGTTGGTCAAATGTCCATTACTAGAGCCAATACCTCTGATGACAAACTTAGAAACAAGTTATTCTGGTCACACCTTCTGAGGTTTTCATTCCTGCTCTTTTGTGCCTGTGACAACTGGACATATAGTGATGACAGCCTGGAGCAGGGACAGCATGGCTTACCTTCGGATACTGAGTAAAAAGAGGGTCTGTGGTCCACACCCCTACCTCCAGAGCACAGGTCCAGGTATCTAATGATCACCTAATATCCCCTACTCCTTAAAGACTTCAACCTCCCTGGGGAATAAGCCTTCAATACATGGGTCAGCGGGAACATTTCAGATCTAGTTTTAGCATTAAAACTTTGAGAACTTGGAGAAATTTTGGGCAAATATTCTGTGGCTTAGCCTAATTTAATATTAGTCTCATCTGTGTTCTCCAATTTTACTGAAATTCTGAAACTGAAAAAGAGTAGGTAGGTTTCCAAAATCTTTTACGGGTTTATGTCAACAGTGGGATGTGCCACTGTTTCTGTAAACTGGTTATCTGCTTAAATTGGCATGTATTAGTTTTATTCACTTTTAATTTAGTTACTGTTCATGTTTGTTAAGTTTTTTTTTTTTTTTTAACTGGGCAGAAGTTAGGATTATCTAGCAAGAAAGAATTCAATTGAGAAAAAAAAAATGCCTCCCTAATATGTGTCTATGGACAAGTTGATTCTTGATTACTGATTGGTGTGCGAGGTCCCAGCTCACTCTACAAATTGCCACCTCTGGGCATATGGTCCTGCATGCTACAAGGAATCAATCCGGGAAAGTCAGAGGAAGCAATGCAGTGAGCAGCTCCTGAACGGCTTCTGCTTTAGTTGCAGTTCCTGGGTTCCTGTCTCAAATTCCTGCCTTGACTTCCCTTCGTGATAAATTATAAACTGCAAATTCAAATAAATCTTGTCCTCCCTAAGTTGCTTCTGGTCCGGATTTTATCAATGCATCAGGAAGCAACCAGGAAACTGCTTTTTACTCCTTTTCATACATTCTCACCTTGAAAGCAGTTACTCCACTCTTAAGGAGACAGGGTCATGACTATCTATTTTTCAGACAAATATTTACACAACCTATTTGTAATGTTTTTCTAATTGATGTTTTCATATTACGCACACACTCTCTCTCTGTCTCTCTCTCTCTCTCTGCTCCCTCTCTTTTTCCCTCCTCTCCTCCTCTCTGCCTCTTTTTCTCATTTTGAAACAAGGTTTCTAACTGACTTTGGACTCCCTATAAAAACAAGGCTAGTCTTAAACTTGCAGATGTCCACCTGCCTCTGTACACTTTAAGTTCTGTGCTAGTATTAAAGGCATGTGCCAGCACATGCAAGGCCCTTGAGCTTCTCTTTCTTCTGACTCAAACATTCAAGTGCTGGGTTCACAGATGTGACTTGTGTGGTACAAAGAATGGAACCTAGGAATTCAT
The DNA here is from genome assembly GCA_004025045.1 of Sigmodon hispidus. NCBI lineage: Eukaryota > Metazoa > Chordata > Mammalia > Rodentia > Cricetidae > Sigmodon > Sigmodon hispidus. The sequence goes on along the minus strand of PVIH01004725.1, from coordinate 79,268 downwards.
GCAAGTGAGACAAACACTTTATTAATTGAGCTATATTCCCAGATCTTCTCTCACCTTTTTTTACACATTCAAATTGTTCACTAATTTTAATTAAGTAAACATTAATGTACACTTAGTAATTTGGCTCTCCATATAACCTGGTGGATTTCTTTAACTGCTCAAAATGTTAGTTTTATTCTCTGGGAGTCTGTGACAGACTGTTATGTGGCTTTACTGTTTGTGATGACAAATTGGTAGTAGCAATAGTGCAAAAGCTTCAAATTCCAAATAAGAAAGTACATTTATCTGATTAATCTTAAATCCATCAGTTTTACTGATTAATATTGACTGCAAATTGACATAACTAAGGATCACTATGTAATCACCATGTAAGAAAATCTCTGGGAATGACTGTAAGTGTATTTCTAGGTGTGGTCAGCTGAGGTGGTGTGAAGAATCACCCTGCAAGTGGGCAGTACAATCCCATGGGCTGAAGTCCTGGACTTAATAAAAAGGAGAATGAAAACTGAGAACTAAGCATCAACATTCATAGTTCCTTGCTTCTTTACTGTTGCTGAAATGTGACCAGCTGCTATCATATCTTCCATGTCACACAGGACTGTACTCCCAAACCAACCAACGTCTTTTCTTAAGTTGCTTTTGTCAAGAATTTTGTCACAGCCGTGAGACAAGTAACTAATGGCACCAGAGGCCAGCAATGAGTTTCAGTGAAGAGTGTCTGCCTCAGATGCACTTCTTTATATGAAAACAGAAGCCAGGACTGAACAACCACCAATTGCTCATGACATCAACCCCACACAAAGGCCAGTTATAGTACTTGGATTTGTCCACAAGAAATAAAACTGCTAACTATAACAGAGTATGTGTTCACTTATGACATTTTTAGATTCCAATGTCTGTGAGTAGATCTTAGGTTGGAAGCATACCACACTTTTGTGTGTGTGTGTAAATAAAAAACCACACAACAAAGGTGTAAGCAGTTTCTGAGTCAGAAGGACTGATCTGGCCCTGACTGTATTCAGCCAATGATGACTGTAGGTTGAGTCACCTGCAGAAGAAACCCAAAAGCTGGTCAAATAAATCCTTCAATTTTATTTATGTGAGAGAGCCTCTTTGTTTCTGCTACCTTTTTCATCCATGTGAGAAGTAATCTCATCCTTGGACACTCTATGGTTGGTGATTTCTACATGTTTTTCTGAAGTCACTTGTCACACTTGAAGGGACATTGTCTCAAAATCCAAATGAATGCACCATCAACCACCTAGGTTTGATCTTGAACTTGATGCTTAGTGTCGTTTTATATGGCTGATGTTTATAGAATAGTGATTCAATGTTCATCATGGGTCCTGGGAGACAAAGCAAAGTCTGCGCAAAGAGATGGATACATAAATAACCCGGAGCCAGTTAAGTGCTATAGGCTTAAATGCCCTGTGTTTTAATTTTCTAATTGACATTTGTGCTCCTTAATAACAATCCATGGAGAAAAAATGATTACTGTCAATTAAACATAAATTATAGAATTTTAAGTCTATCATTCAAAAAATTATCATAGACATGATTTTAAATTCACTGGGACTCATAACTTTACCTACCATTTTTCATCTTCTCATACATGCATGCATACCTGTGTTTACTACTGTGTTCTCAGTACTATATGATAACTATATAGAACTCTATATACTATATGAGAAAAATTATATTTATAGTTATTTTTCTGATTCATTTTATTCTTATAATAATTTTATCAGACTTTATTTTTACAAGAGTTTAAACTTCACAAAAACAGTGAGTCATAAGTATACCCATGCCCATATAAGGATAGCATGCCCATCTCTGAAAATACAAATGGTTCTTAAGAATTAATTCTACAACTGAGAATTAGTCTTATAAAAAAGCTCTAATTTGTATTAAATAACAAAATCCAAAGTAATATGTAATGTCCTTATGATTTATAATACTAAAAAATAGTAAACAATTCAAATCCCCACATGAAAAGTCAGACTCAATAAACTTCAGTAAATTCATTACATAGATTAAAAAATTCTTTTAGAAAAATTTTGTGGGATAATAAGGGAAAACATCTAAGATATAGTATTAAGTGGTAAAACTAAAAATAATGGTGTATAAATTTGCATGACTTTGTGCAATACATAGCCACACAAAAATCAAAGACTATGGTCAATGATATGGAGAGCTGTGGTGTGGTAGGGCTGATGGAATAAAGAGATTAACTAATGAATTAATTAATTTAATAAATTATGTCTATTGTAATTAATAGATCTGAATACATTTCTTTAAAACTGAAATGTAGCTAGTTAAGAAAATGAACAATCAATTAGAATATACCTTTCTTTGTAGTAGATATTTAAACTGTGTCATGAATCTTGTTTCAATTTTATTTAAAAGAAACATAATATCTATAGCCTGCTAACTTAAAATGTTTTCTTTCCAAATATTTTGACAAAAATAGATTTATTTTCCTTTGACTTGTTGGATTCCTTACTGGGTAGAGACCATTGTATCATTTACTTAGCAGGAAATATTCTTAGAGCCTAATTTCTATTAAAATAACTAAAAGGAGGAAAAAATAAAAAATAAATGAGAGCCATGTTTTCCTCCTGACCAAAGTCTTTTATAACATTCAATGTGGAGTATAAAGGGAAATGGTTCCTACATGTCACTGCAATAGCATGTGAATGGTAAGATAGCAAAGAAGCATAAATTGATTGGAATGTGTTCCCTAATACTGATTTTCTCAGCTCCTCATGTTAAAAAAATATTATTTTTAACAGCATTTTTGCAAAAAAAAAAATACTCAAAGAATAGAAACCAAAGACTTAGACACACATGAATGTTTGTGTCAGACTTACATCATTCCCTTTGACAGTTCCACCACATTATAGATGATTATTCTTAACCTAGACTTGTGCATAGACCATCAATTGAGAGAAATAGATGGAAGAGTTTAGATTTTTCTTAATGTGATCACTATGATGCAATCTTGGAGTAGAGATATCATTGGTCAAATAACCACAGCCATGAAAAAATAAGAAAGCTGAGTTCAAGGCAGAGTTAGTATTACTAGGGTTTTGAAATCACCTGATAGAAATCAGGATGATCACAGATTCCTTACTTGGATTCTAGACATTATTCTCGTTTGTACCTTTCAGCAGCAACTGCCTTGGATATTAGAAGTGGAAAGTCAGCTGGAAATGAGCTTCCTTGAGGTCATCATCTCATCCATGATGACCTGGAACTTTGTGGGTGATACAGCTGTTTTTGAGTCACCCATACTCTTGCCAGTAGCCCCTCTCCAATACTACTGTGTGTCCAGAAAACTCATGTGTTAAAAGTCCTTCTGCAATGATATCCTATCTGGGGTGAACAGATATTCATGTTTCCCCAGGGAAAGTTAGTCCATTAATAGAAAGTGACTTATCGAATGTGCTTACACTTCTATGTTGCATTTTCATTCAGTTTCCATGTGCACTCTCCTTCCTCCCTTCCTTTAATTTTTTGGTGTTCTGAATATAGGAGACCAACACAGTTATTTTCTATTTTGAAAGGTGTTGTAACTCAGCAGACTTCAAACTGTGGTCTGAATCTTCTACTGTCTATATCCATGGTCAAGGGACAAGGTCTAACCGTTTTCATGTTGGCAGTGGGATTCATTGCAACAGGAAAAAATTCTCCAAACCTCCTAGTCAGCCTGAAAGCCACTCAATTACTTTCTCACCTTTAGTCACATTTTAACCTGATATAAAAGTGAATTTAGGCATGCTTCCTTTCTTTCAATTCCTGCTGTTTAACACAAACTTCTAGTCATTCTACTACACTGATATTATTGTATTAAAAACATTTATTTGTATTAAATTTAATTCATGATTTATCCATATACAGTTTATTTTCTAGCAACCCTTCTCAAACTTCAATGACATATATCTTTCCCATCTGATTTCTTTGGTTTGTTTGGCTTTGTGTATAAGTCTCACGTAACATTCAGCTCAGACTGGTCTTAAATTTGCTGCATAGCTAACAGTGACCTTGAATATCTAACTGTCCTCTCCCCTTCTGATTGTTGGGGTTAAAGGTATCTACCACTATGCCTGCTTTATATAATGGTGGCATCAAAACCAGGGCCTCTATAAGAGTTTAATTTTTAGTTTGCACATCCCCATTTCCAGAATTTTTTCTTTCTTTTTTTTTCTGTCCCTATGTCCTCTAGCATCTCACTATATGAATTAAGATGAGGTGATATAAGGATAGATTATGTCCAGTGCCAAAACAATTTTAGTTGCCTTGAAGATAAATGAGAAGCTAAAAGAATTGTTCCAAAGTTCCATGGAAGTAAGAAAGACAACAAGAAATGAGAATAAATTTACTTTCATTTACTTCTAATCTCCAGGATAGTTTCAGGGTAAAAACAGTGGATTACATTTTTCACACATTAGTCTTAAAAGAATATATGTTCTCAAACAAATAAAATTGATAGAATGGGGTTTATTTAAAGGGAATTACTTACAACATATCATCCAGTATCATAAAACTAACCAAGAAACTGAAACTCTTCCATAAAAAAGAAATAGAGAAGTAAGTTTAATTACCAAGCTGGTAATATTGATAACACACACTTATAATTTCATGGTACATACAGTCATGAGTGGTGTTATTGCCCTAATAAAATGGAAAAGCATTGAGGCACAAAAGGAATGGGAAACAGTTGTGATAGGTACTTTCTCCATTTCATTTCATTTCATCAGTTTTCTGGTGGCTGTGCCAATTAGGGCAGATGGTTTAGGAATAATTAATATGTGACATTTGTTATCTTGTTTCATTAAAATCAAAATAATTAAGCACATTTTGAGGAAAAAAATATGAAGTATTTCCATATATTAAGAAACAGTATATATCTCACTGACATGGTAATAAAAAATATAATAGATATGGAGAAACACTAATTAATTGGAAACTGTAGCTTGTGATCAGACTGTGAAGAAATGTTGCATATACTTGCACAGCAACACAAGCCAAACTCCAAAATCAAGTGTTTATTTATTTTAAGAAAATGACTGTGCTTTGTTTTATCATGTTCTTATATCTATATTCACAGACTTGAGAAACACTATAAAATGTGAGTAGGAAAAGTCTTGCTTCCTTCTCCAATGCAGTGTTCTCCACTTCAAATAGGAAAGATTTTGGATTATTGCCAAGCAATGGAAATATCTAGCTCCTCTTCTCCTCAATTCTAATGTAATTACTACAATTTTTTTGAAGAGAAAAAAAGTCCTTAAATATTTCTGAAACATCACAGAGAATGTAAAGATATTATTCTTAAATTTACAGAACTGGACTGAGAGAAATGCCAGAGACAACCCATTTCAATGGATTTGGAAAATGGTACAAACAACAACAAAACCACCACCACCAACAACAACAACAATAATATCCAAAACACAAAAACAGTTGGTGACACCACTTTTGAGAGCCTACTGAAAGATTTCGCTCAACTGCTTTTGCTCTTGACATGGAGTTCTTTGCAAAGAAGTGTTTTGCCCAGAAAGACCACCGAGCAAAGGGGATTCCAGATGCAAAAGCAAGGTTTATTTGTGTAACTACAAGCCAAGGCAGGGAGCCCTGTCCACCTCTTGAGATCAAGAGGGGCTTGTGAGGGGAACTTAACAGTAGCTTTCAAAGGGAAAAATCACAATTTGTGATTACTCTAGTGCAAGGTTGTGTGCTGACAGCTAATCTGCAGAGTTTCTCCTTGAATCTGGGCCCAAGAATGATGGTGGTATATTATGACTAGAGCATCTGGGGGTTGGGTAGCAGGGTCAGGATGGTATTCTGTAGTCAGAACTTTAGGTCATGCTGCCCTTTTGTGAACAACAGTTTCTAGCAATAGTCTCTGGGAACTGGGTAAGGGATTCTTTTTAAGGACTCTGTGTGCTTTAATTCAGCATAGTTCTCTAAAAAGAAAGACTCCTTTTAGTTCTTCAGAAGCCTCCTAGGAGACATGGTAAGGACCCATTCAGACAATGACAATCTCATCCAGCTGAATGATCGGGTGGGGTTTTCTTTGAAAACTACAATGTACCCTTTTGTAAAAGTAATACATGAAGACTATTATAATAGTCTCTCCCAAAAGGGGGTATGAAATAAACTCCATGCAGAATTAAAATTTAATAAGTAAAAATAACTCCATAGTCTTGGCTTCTTCTGGTCCTTCACAGTATAGCATAGAGTCCAGGGTGCATTAGCTCAGAGTATAATGATTTCTGTGGGAGGACACCAGACAATCTTACCTATGCTGATTTGAAAGGGATGAGCTTGAGCAAGCTGACATATGAACAATGATGAAAGCATGTTAGGCCATGGAAATATCCAGTGAAATTATTATAGTGCAAAAATATCACCCAGAAATAACAAAGCTGATTTCTTTCAACACTGTTCTGCAAAGATAATACATTCTTTTGTTAATAGTATGTGCTTTATGATCTCAAAATATGGGATAAAGATTCAGACTTGACAACATTAAAGATCAAGATACGAGATGCCAAGAATTCAGACAATGGGAAAATTTAAATAAAAGACAATAATATATATTAGAGGAATAAGAATAAACTAGATGCTGTAAGGGTGAAAAATTACCCCTGTGGAGTGAAAATAAAAATTATAATATAAATTAAAAATACATCATTCTAATGAAGAATGAATTAATCTATAAATTTACCAACTACTAAAAATGAGGACAAAGAATTAAAAAATGAAGAAAACAGTGTTTACTAACAGAATTACTGCTGGCTTTATAGTGGACCATAACCATCAGTCATTGTTTTGAGCAATAAAACAGTGCCTACAATGATTGACTTCATAAATAGAATATAGATCAAAGATAAAAGAGTAGATACTTCACAGAAAACACAAAGAGGAACAAGTTCCAAGAGAGAAAGAGAAAGAAATGATTATTTCTTATGTGGCAAAAGTAAAGAGTTGTGCTTCTACCCGTAGTTCCTCAAGTGAATGCTTATACAGTGCACGGCTGTAGTTTGGCTAAGGATATTTAACATAAAGTCCATGATAATACTGAACTCTCCCCTCCCAATACTAATTTTATACTTACATAAAATAATAAAAATATGCTACTTATCTGGAGACAACAAAACATTCAGGCTTTTATTTTTAAGAACTGAAAGAATATATATGCTTTATAAATAACATTGAAAAATTAGAAGGAAGAGCACAGTGGCTCACATGTTTATACCTAGCACTTAGATGCTGAAGTAGGAAGAGTACACTGTTCAAGGCCAGTCTGAGCTGCATAGGGAACTAGTCTACTAGTGTTACACTGTGATAACTTGCCTACACACACACACACACATACACACACACACACACACACACTCACACACCATTGTTTCAAGAACTATAGGCAAAACAAATAAAAATTCAAAAGTGAAATAAAGAAATTTATGATCAAATAAAAGTAACTAATTTTATTACTGGGATTAGATGGAATGATTGAGCCAGATGCAGATCTTAATGCCATGATTAAAATATGTGTCATGTTAGAAAACATACACTTAGGATGTTTGAATTAACAATAGATTGAATGCTTATTTCCAGAGGAAACGAAATAAAAATGTTTGAATAAACCAAACAAAGAAAGATTGATGACAAAAAGCAGGTAAAAAACAAAAGAGTTTCTACAGCAATTCATTTGACTAAAATTGTAATTGGAACTAGATTCCAAAGTTCACAAAGTGAGCAGATCCAGCAGCTAAAATATACCTGGAAAGTTTCTAACAATTCACCTTTCAAGAAACTAAGGCCAGAAGTCTAAGTGAACATGTATAAATTCTTACTACCAAGGCTGATGATCCATTGAACAATATGGTAAAATGAGAGAATACACCCCATCATGTTCTTTAACTTTTACATGGAATTGGTGGTATGTGAGAATGTGTGCACCCATAATAACTAAAGGGCAGTTGAAAATGGAAGAGGAAAAAAAAAGTGAAGCTCTGACTCTCTTGTGAGTTGCATGGGCCCAATAACCCACAGCAGAAGGCAAGGATGAGTGTGAATTCAAAGATGGGTCAGGCAAGGCACAATGATCTCCTTACTATTACTGGAAATGCTTCCTCTAAGGATAGCTGGACATCCTAATCCTTAATCCAGAGATACTATGTAAAATGTTTATTTTCTCTGAGACAACAAATCCTAACTAATTTGTTACATACATCAGTGTATAACTCACGCAGTAAAGCACACAGGAGTAGGTTCTAAAATAAATGTGTGTGTGTGTGTGTGTGTCTATATGTGTAAGTGCATATGCTCCCATGTACGGAGTGCATGGGATATGATACTGTGTATATCCATGTACACATGCACAGAATGCATGGGAACACATTTTCACACATACACATAAGCATGTAGATGCATGCTTACAAAAAAATAATGGACCAGACCATAGTAATAAACACAAAAAAGTATAGAGGAGGTGTCAATTTATTAAATTATATAAAAGTAAGAAGTCTGGAAATCAAAAACATAAATAAAACTCAACACCACAGAGATGGACAAGAATATAACAGAGAACTCAGACATCATTGCATACCAGGTATGAGATCTTAACCAAGTTTAATTATCGTCTACTCATATAGAAAAGTAAAACTGTCCAGTTTTATTATACTAATGATTGCACTGAGGATCTCTCTAAGATACTGGGAAGTATTAAAAACAAATTGCTATTGCATCTACAAAACCAGAAATATTTAGTAGTACTTTAAACAAACTGCACTAAACTACTTAAAAATATTTTCTGTCTTTCAGAAATGTTTGATCTGTCATAAGGACACAGAAAACAGTTAGGGTAGTCTCCAGTTTGATTACTGGGGTAGGCCAGCTCAGCAACCAACTACACTTATAACTGAAGCTCCAGGGGATCCATCATCCTTTTCTTGTCTATACCTTTTCAGTGGTCAGATACTATAAGAGTCCATATCAAAATCAAAACACACTTTATTGATTTATCAGGAACAGGAAGGGTATCAGGAGAAAAGTGTACTCAACAGTCTATTATATGAGTTTATTCTTGTCTAGGGATGGACTTGACCAGGATTCTAAAGGTAGTGTTTCGAGTACAGAAACAAAATAATGAAACTTTCTGCATCAAAGTTTCATAAACTTACTCAGGATGGGTGGATTCACTTTAAAGCTAAGGATATCATTTCCCTTGCTAAAGAACTGTATGCCTGTTTCTTCTCTTGAGATTGGCTCTGCTTAGCACAAAGATATTTTGAAGTTCTGGTTAATGGATAATCTGCTGTTAGATCCTCATCAGTGTGATGGGTGTCTTCCCTGAGACTGTCCATTTATCTGTGTGGTTTTTTTTTCTTTCTTTTAATTTAAGACTCAGTCTTGATGTTGCGGGGAGGAACCTGAATCTGCCAGGAGTGGATGCTGAACTGAGCAATATTGGGACCTTGGGACCTCCTGCCCATGCTGGGAAGGAGATGGGGAGATGTAGAGAAAAATGAGTGACAGAAGGGGGTGGGAGGGGGAAGGGACCTTGAATAAGGATATACACGGATAGAAGATGTAACTATTCATAATTAAAAAAAAAGAAAAAAAATTAAAAATTAAAAAAATTAAAATTCATTTTACGTACCAATCCCAGATCCCCCTTTCATCCACCTCCTGGTCCCCTCTACCTTGCCCCCACTACCACTCATCTTTTCCTTTGAAAAGGTAAGGCCTATCATGGATAGTCACCAAAGTCTGTCATATTCAGTTGAGGCAGGTCCAGGCAACTCCCCACTGCATCAAGGCTGTGCAAGGCTGTCCCACTTCAAAAAGCTAGCTTACGCTCCAGAAATAGATCCTGATGCTACTGCCAGAAGCCCCTTAAACAGACCAAGCTATACAACTGTCTCCCACGTGCAAAGGGCCAGTCAGACCCCTTGCAGGCTCCAGTCGTCAGCCTAAACTTCCTGGGTTCCCATTAGCTTGGTTCAGATGTTTCTGTAGATTTCCCCCTCATGCTCTTGAGCCCCCTTAATCATATAATTCCTCTTCCCTCCTTTCGACTGGTCTTCCAGAGCTAGGCCTATTGTTTGGCTATGGATCTCTGCATCTGCTTCCATCAGCTACTCTGACATGGGGCTGAATTCAGGACTCTTATCTCTTAACTGTTTCTCTAGCTCCAAAATAGCCTATTATTTGATTTTGCTATGTCATATCTGAACTCAAATAGCTATAAAATATCTATGTTTATTAAAACAAAGAATAACCTACTACCCCAACTTCTTAAGAGTGATGATCCTAGAAATTACACATGAATAAAGAAAACCCTTTAATGAACTGTCATGTATCTCATAGTACTAAGAAAAATCTCTTTGATTCTAAATATAAGCATTTCAAGGGATTAATTAGAGAATTTTGCAGCAAGGGTGTATATGGGTGTAATAAGGCCATCACTCTTAATTAATATATATGTGTGTGTGTGTGTGTGTGTGTGTGTGTGTGTGTGTGTGTGTGGTCACCAGTGCCAAAAGCGTTGGATGACATTTCCTACTTTCTTTTCTATCAAGTTCAGTGTAGCTGGGTTTATGTTCATCTCTTCTAATTTTCTGTTTGTATTTTCTTCTATTTCTTTAAGGGAATTTTTTATATCCTCTTTTAAGGCTTCTATTAGTTTCATAAGGCTGTTTTAAAGGTTATTTCCTTCTGTTCCCTCTTCATTGTTATGTTCAAGTCTTGAAGCTATAGGACTATTTGCTTCTTCTGGTGGTGTCTTGCTGACCTTTGTATTGTTGTATGTATTCTTGCTCTGCCATCTGCCCATTGTTTCCCCAATTCACTCTTGGTTAGTTCTTGGTTGGCTTTTAGTGAGTTGTTGGTTTGAGGGCTCTTAATCAGCTATGTATTCAGAGTGTAGGCTGCTCTCATAAGGTCACAGTGCTATGATGCCACTCGTCACCTCTTGACCTCTCACCTCTCAAATGTGTGCCCAGGGACTTGGCTGTTCCCCAGCTGCTATTATACCAGCTGTGTTCTGGGTGGGCTATGCTCCATGCAGAAGGGGAGTGGCCATCTCAGGGCCTGGGTTCAGGTGGCAGAAGTCATACTCTTAATTCTTAAATCATATATTGAAAGTCAATTTATTGAGTGTCAATAAGTTTCTAATATATCAGTTTTGTTTGGGGCAACACCACTCTCTGTCTAGATTGTACCAGCTTATGATTCCTTTCTTTCTTTCTACCATGTATAACATCAATGCTATTTGTCTATGAGAACTAGTTAGTTATAATATTTTTTGTGGTTGCAGTTCTTTGGAAATGAAAATCTCTATTTCATAATTATTGATTCTAAAAATAGTCATCTAGTTTAGAAACACAATATAGAAATGACTTTCTGCATCCTGGACTGACCCTTCAAACCCCAGTCCAACTATAGGAACACTTGACTCACTATTGAGGGAGGGGGGACAAAACTGGATTTGGCCAGGAGGGAAGACTGATTCAAGCATTATTGGGTCAGTGGGACTATAGGACTGTCTGCTCCCTGCCCAGGGAGGGGATGGGGAGTTGCAGAGAAGAAAAATGACCAGATGTGTTGGGAGGGGGAAGGGACCTTGAATAAGGATATACAGGGATGGAAAAAAAAATTCAGAGGGAAAGCTGAACACAAAGTAAATATATGTGTAGCAATCTTATTTGCATTTCCACCCTTGAAAAAAAAAAAAGAAATGACTTTCTGTGTCATTTCATTGAGCAGATGTTATGATGTTATGGTATGGGAAATCTTGAATAAATAAGACATTTGTTGCCAAAGACAGAAATATCTTCCAAAGGCTTCCCTGTACACATACCAAATTTGAGTAAATGGTACAGTAAATTATTTCCTCTGTCATCTATGCTATTGTCAGTCTTCAGAATTAGACTTAACTTCCTGTGTGTTTATCTTTAAGGAAATCTCTTAAGAGTTCAAGAGCAAAGACCTTTGGTTCAACTCTTACATAATTGCATCTTATTTGGGCTCAAGTGCTGTATATGCAGTGTGTTAAAATGAATCCCTAAAACAAAATGAAAGAGATATCACTTTAGTGCATATTTCAAAGAGACTCATCAGGTTCTTCCAACTCTGTGCTTTGAAGTGTTCTGAGAATAAAAAGTTGGCACTTAGGAGAAGGCACTCCAAAATGTCTTCTGAAATGTTAGCACCATGCTAACTTTGGGTGAGTATAAGAGAGAAGTATATAGACCCATTAGACAGTCAAGGATTTTCTACCACAACTATCAGATTGTGGGTGATATAAATACTAGTTCCAACTCAATTTGTCTTTGTGTATGTCAATAACAGTTACACCTTTGCTTGTTTGCTTGCAAGAGATGCTTTAATTAGAATGCCTGTAAGTACAGACCTTTTCCCCTCTTCACAATGGCTGAAAGCAAATGAATCTCTCAGATCCCAGATTTCTTTCAGTCAGGAGCAGAAGAAGAATGGAAGACACTTAGTCCACATAGCTCCAGGCTAATTAATAACCTCTACTCACTCTTACTCCCATTGCCCACCCACATTCCACTCATCCTGCCTGCTACTTTTTATTACTGCCTACTCTATAGTATTTAATTAGGCCTGGGGATTCTTATCTTGTAATTTCCTGTCACAAAATGCACTCATTAAAATTCACATTGGCACCTCAGCCCTAAAGGCACCAGTTTAGTCTTTATTTTAGCTGTGACATTCCCACAGGTGCCCATGGTTCTTTGTAGATGTGAAATTTCCCCACCAAAAGCTCATGCTTTATTATATTCTATATTCTTGAGACTGTGATCTCACATTGCTTCCTATACAAACCTAAAGTCCACCTCTGTTTGAGATTAGGCACAATGGATAAATTTAAGAATAGCCCACAGGTGATACATACTATGTCAGGAGCTAGTCATATGCAAAATCTAAGTCTTAGCTGTAGGGAGGCCATCCATTCATACATACCTGCTATATTACCTTTAATTGTTAACTTGATACAATGTAGAATCACTAAGAAAAAGAGTCTTAATGAGGGATTGTCTGCTCTAAATTTGCACTCTGGATGATTGTGTTAAGTTGATGGATGTGGACAGTGCTACTCCATAGACAGAGGATTAAGAACTATGTAAGAATCAAGAAATCAAACTGAACCCAAATAAGCAAGAGAATGTGAGTGCATTAATAGTTTGTCTTGACTGTGAATGTGGCATGTCTGTTTGATGCACTTGCAATTACTTCCCCACAAGGATGAACTCTATCATGAAACTGTAAGCTGAAATAGACCCCTTTATCTTCTCATTTTTTCACCTTACTTTATTACAGAAATAAAACTACAATGATAAGCGTATTTGGTCACATATATCAGATATGTATTCTTATTAAATAGGGCCCTGCTCTACCTGCTATTGTAACAGAATTGGACATTCTACTGCTTTATATATTGCAGTCCACTAATTAGTCAATAAATATTTAAACATGATGACAAGGTTTATACTTCAATTAATCTTCTTTTTTCTTTTTTTATATTGTGTGTATTATCACTGTCCCTTAATAACTATAGAACACATATTCTATTGTGTTTATACCTTTTAAATTTAAGTTATGTGAAAATATTGCCTATCTACTTTGTATTCAATTGATCCAAACTATCAATTTGATCCCTTTCACACACATATGGACAAAATTTATTTTAAATTCATAACATCATGGGGACTGAAGAAGCAGCAGTGACAATTTAGATTGATCTACATTTTACAGGCATCCACAGTTGTCCTGACAAGTGACTACCCTGTTAGCCTGAGATGCAACATATAGGCATCTGATCATCTTCAGTGACAGACATCTAACATAAACCTTCCAGAAGAGAAAATTTGAAAAACATTAGTCAGTTTACATGTCCTGGTCACCAGTTTACATGTCCTGGTCACAAACATGATCCCAAGGCTGTGATGTTACCCTGGAAAATGCTATATATTCTTTTACAACTATGGATAGTGTAGTTTTTGCTTGTTTGTTTGTTTTTTACCATTGTCAGAATCTTCAAATTCTACAAGACTTGCCTTATGTGCAAGTCAGCTATTTCTACCCTGAATTTTTTAAATCAATGTTTCCATGTCTTCTTTATAATCTTCACCTGAAAAAAATTTTTATCCACTGGCATTGATAATTCTTACTCTTTAATTTAAAGTTTAATTAAATAAAAATTCAAGAAAAAATTAAAAATTATTTTCTTTTATTCTTTATAGGACAATAGTAAGAACAGAAATATATTTTAAACATGCTACCTTTTGGTTTTTTATTTTTAGATATAAATTATTTTTACATGTTCAAGTGTACTAGTGATTGTGTGTATATATGTGCTTGTGTGAATCTGTGTACATATATATCTGATGTGTAGATTAATTTTGTGCTGTCATAATATCTTAGAACATCAGTGCACAATAACATTGCAAAACAAGAAAAGAAAAGGTTTTGATTAACCAAAATCCAGTGAGCTGAGAGGACAGCTCAGTGAGTAAAATGCTCACACAGCATGAGGACCTACGTTTAAAACCCCAGACACACACATAAATAGACATGGTGGCATGCACAGATATGATTATGGAACTTAGAGGAAAGCTGACAGAAGCATGTTGCTCAGTGGCCAAAAAGCATAGACCCGACAAGGAGCTTCAAATTCAGTGAGAGACCTTGTCTCAAAAACAAGATAAAGTCCAATCAAGGAAGATATTATGTCAACTTCTGGCTACTACATGTGCACAGATGGTTGTGCACAGCCATGTAGACATATACACTCATACAGCACAAAAAGACACACACAAAAAACAAAGGAGAGAGAAAGTAAATGTTCTTATATTGAAATCTTAACCCTTTAATTTCAGCATTTGGGAAGCAGAGGCAGTTGGCTCCCTGTGAGTACAGGACTGCTCTGGTATGCTCAGTGAGTTCCAGACCATTGAGGACTACACAGAGAGATCTTGTATCAAAAATGGTGTTACATAAAAAGTATGAGAAAGAAAGTTTGGAGTAATTTACACAGTGATTTTTTTGGATATTTTATGATAGTTGCTGTTGTATATCTCTGATATAATTGACAAACTCTTAGCAGTGTTATAGCTATAATAATTACCCTCTTTGAAGATAGCAAATTTTTCACTTAGTATTTAGTATAATTTTGTTGTAACTTCTAAGTTATTTACTTTTAACATAACAACGTTTGCAAAGTTAGATATTTCATCTTCTATGTTGTTTAATGGTGAAGGTACTATCAAAGATAGAAAAATATATTTGAGAATTACTGTCACAAATAACAATAGTATGAATTTGCATAACTGTATTCATGCATGCACATAATTCATATAATATTAGCACACACATATATATTGAAACATATGCATAGATATATCTTGATAAAATGGACACAAGTATATGATGATACGGTCAATATACACAAAGTTTTGTAATATATTCTTTACATACTATTTGCAAATTTAATATTTCTATTTTTGTATTCATATTAATTTATGTATTTCTGTACATAAATACACATTTACTTTTGAAAATAAACTCTCTACATAGCAATTTTGCCATACTATGCCACACATAGCATACTTGCCACACAGTTTTCCATACACCTAGGGCATGGTTCATCTATTAATTATTTACCAAATACATAGCTTTCTCTCAGTTTCCTGTTGAGTCTCACATTGCTTATAACTCTTGTTTTTTAGTTCATGACATCCATAATCATAAATACAAAATTATGAAGACTTATATCCCTTGGTATATAATCACATTATAGATTGTCATTTGCTATGATGACTTATCAAATGGTTTATCCTGAATCTACATTCTAAATTGAAATCCTGCAATAATGTATATGTTCAAACACTACTGAACATGTTGTAATCTAGGAGAAAGGCTATTAGGATGCTAACATGTTGGTTCACTTCCTCACAAGAGGTACAACTGATATTAAACTCTGCTACAGTCTTCATGGAGATTTAGCTCATCTTGACAGAAGCTCCATGTTGCCCAAGCACTTATGAGTGATATGACTATGATATTTAGTATTTTCACATTTTCTAAAAAAATTTAATTTATGTTTATTTGTTGTTTTAGAAAAGATATACATTTTATGACTGATATGCATGAACATGTCACGACTTTCTAGTCTACACCCAAGCCTACCATGCTCGTTCACTAAATTTTAGACAATTTTATCTGAAAGCATTATATTTTTTTTCCTTCTTTATTTTGTATTTATCAAAAAAACAGTAAAATGTATTTAAAATGCGGAAAAGTTAACAGTAACTATAAAGAGGATAAGAATCATAAGCATGGCTTATCAAGGGTGGTAATGCAAATAAGATTGCTACACATATATTTACTTTGTGTTCAGCTTTCCCTCTGAATTTTTTTTTCCATCCCTGTATATCCTTATTCAAGGTCCCTTCCCCCTGTCACCACATCTGGTCATTTTTCTTCTCTGCAACTCCCCATCCCCTCCCTGGGCAGGGAGCAGACAGTCCTATGGTCCCACTGACCCAATAATGCTTGGATCAGTCTCTACTCCTGGCCAAATCCAGTTTTGTCCTCCCTCCCTCAAGAGTGAGTCTGGTGTTCCTATAGTTGGACTGGGGTTTGAAGGGTCAGTCCAGGGTGTTTCTGATCCCAAGCTGTTCAGTGGTTGTGGTTTGCCGCTTGGGCATTGTAGAGAGCTGCCTGCTGCTGTGCCCTAGAGATGGTGCTGATTTCCGGTCTCCACCCACCCCCCTGTGGGTGAGTGCTCTCTTTTGATAAACAACTCCTTATTTGGCTTGAGCCTGGGGCGTGGTTTGCTGTTACATATGTGGACCTATGAGCTGTGCCCACATGGCTTATTGGGATTGGATGCCCTGAGAGTTTCTAGTCAGTGGGCGGGGTTTCCCGGGGGAGAAGGAGAAGACAGAGAAGGACAAAAGAGAGAACAATTGTAAAGGTCCCGAATAAACTGCTGAAAGAAGATCCTGGGTGTTGTGCTTTCCTTGCTGGCAAGGTTGCGCGCAACAGGGCATGTTTGGCTTTTTTTCTTGTTTGTTTGTTTAGAGACCACTAGTGAGTGAGTACATCCCCTGCTTATCTCTCTGAGTTTGTGATACCTCGCTCAGGAGGATATTCTCCAAATCCATTCATTTGCCTGCGAATTTTAGGATATCATTTTTTCTTACTGCTGAGTAGTATTCCATTGTGTAGATGTACCACAGTTTGTTAATCCATTCTTCAGTTGAGGGACATCTAGGTTGTTTCCAGGTTCTTGCTATTACAAATAATGAAAAGCATTATATTTTGTCAGAGCTTGGAGAACTGTCACACTAGGATTAGATACTTTCCCAAGAGTTTTATGAAGGTGTTGGAGGTTTGCTTTTTCTGGGAACCCATATCCACACCTAACCTCTACTAAAAGTATTGTAACACAATGTTCCCACTTTCTAACAATTTGACCTTTAATATACTGATCGAGCAATTTAGGCTTTGATACAAAACATATCCTCATTTCTTTTATCTTATTGCCTTTCTTTATCATGTCTGAATAGCCTCTAGTCAATTTGATTACACGAAATTTGGAGGTTAGTCTTCAACTTTTTTGTCTCCATAATGAGCCACTTCTCTACAATACACACTCTCACAATCACACATATTAACACTCATACACAATAATGCACATATGCATGCACATACTTATGTAAAAGTATATAATCATGTGCACACAGAGATTCACAAGCACAAATACACACACTTATTTGATCACTAGCTATAGTACACATCTCATCATTTGCAGGGGTCCATTCTCTTCTCATGCATCGCATCTTGAATTTTCTTTCAATTGCTTTTAAAAGGGTCAAGACTACTAAGACTTTTTAAGATACTGCATACATAATTTTTCTAAGAAAAAATAAATTGTTTTAAATGTTTTATGACAATTTAAATTTTCTCAACATATGTTGTTTCAGGTTTACTTCCTTTGCTGTGATGAAACATGTTGACAAACAGCAACTTAAAAGAGGGTTTATTTTAGTTTATGATCTAGGTTACAGTCCATCACTGCAGGGAAGTCAGGCAGAGGACACAAGGTTTTGGTAACATCACATGTATAGTCAAAATCAGAGAGAAATGGGTGTATTCCCTCTCATTTTCAAACTTGCTTTTACTGAGGTCAGTTCTGATCAGGACTCTCACATGTCCAGTTTAGGAAATGATGCTGTCCACAGTGGGTTAGATCTTGTACCCAAATCCAGTTTATAGTCATTTAAAACATATTTAGCTTATTATTTGTTTAAATTTATGTGTGTGCTCATTTATGCATATGTATAATTGCATGTGTGATTGTGGGTGCTCAGGAGAACAAAGAGGGCATTGGATACCCTGGAGACTGAGTTGCATGTGGTTGTGAATGACCTAACCCGGGAACCAAAATCTGATTCTTTGAAAGAACTTTACTTAACAAGCTGGCAAATCCTAAAATCACCCAGTAAGGAAATTTCAATGAAGGATTCTGTACATTGGGTTGGCCTGTGAACATGAGTTGAGATTGCTTTGATTAAATTAATCAATATGAGAAACATACAAACCATCAGGGTCAAAAAATTATAGGATCAGAACCACTAGAGACCACTGTCAGGTTGTTAAAGGTTGTTAAAGCTAAGAGATGCTCATGAGACATGAGGCAGCTTGTGAGGGAATCCATAAGGGAGGCTGTTGGTAAATTTTCTAGAGATTCGGTACCTCATTTCACATACAAAACTGTATGTGTAAAACCAGCTTGCAACTTGGGTGAGTGATTGTGTTTGGAAATACTGATTTGGGGAGTTCTTCTACATGGACATAATGGTTAAGACCATAAAAGTAAATGAACCTTGCAAGGGAGTGATCATGGATGGTGAAGAGTTTTATTTCAAAACTCCTGTTTTTTTTTTTTTTTTTTTTTTTTTTCTTTACAAGAATGGTTTCTGACTTAGTAATCCACAGCCCTGCAGTAAACTTGGCTTGTAAATA
>PVIH01004725.1:0-60100 GCA_004025045.1 Sigmodon hispidus | reverse complement strand
TCCTCACATACAAAGCATCTTTCAAATGTGTGATGGAATAATCATAACTAAGATGATTTGAAGGCTGGTGGCTGAGTTTCTTACTTTAAATATATTATAGTATGTACTCATAAATCAGTATGTATGCTATAGTATCAACAAACACAATAGATATAAAAAAGTGTTATTAATAATATTTAAAATGTTATTTAGCTTAATGTTTTTCTCCTAACATGAATCTTGTGACATAAAATATTTTATAAGTCATTTTAAAGGACATGGATGTAGAAATAATTTTCTACTATAGCAATTTTCAAATTTTTTATCTTAAGGAAAATGAATACTTTTTTCATATGCATGTAATATTCTATTTCAACACAAATAATAAAGTCAGTTTATTCAGTTTTCCACTTAAATCATTTTTTATTTTCTACAATGTCATTAAATAAACTTCAAACCCACAAAGAATTTTTGAGACAGGATCTCACTATGTATCTATAGCTTGTCTGGAACTCTCTGTGTAAACCAGGCTGGCCTTAAACGATGTTTGCCTATCTCTGTTTTCTGAGTGCTGGAATTAAAGACAGGTGTTACCATTCCAATCTCAAATAAATTGTTTTCACAGAATATTCAGTTTTCCATTTCAGTAGTAATATTCAGTAATGATTTATCTAAGGAAGCTACGAGCTTTAGATACAGAGGACATTTTGAAAAATTTGTCTTTGCGAGAGTTAGTTGTGACATCTTAACATGGCCTATGAGCAGTTGTGATATTCCTTAATGAGCAATTGTCTACATTAGGTTGGTTTTTGTTTAATTAGGTTAATTGATGTGAGAAAACCCAGCCTACTGTGAGAGGTACCAGTCAGGTAGCCATGGACAGTATAAGAGAGGAAATCCAACTGAGCTCAGCAAGCAAATAGGTAAGCATGCATGCAGTCATACACTCTCAAATATGAGATTATTGTATGCACTGGCTTGCAGTGTTTGTGCTATGGAGCCAAAGTTGTCTGCTTGATTACAGAAAACAAGAATTTTTTCATATTTTTGATCCACTATATCTTAGCATGTAAGTATCAGATTAGTAGAGTTTTTTAATTCCATTGTACTAAAATATTTGTTTTAAAAATACATTTGAGCTGCTGACTTGAATGTCATAAAAGTTAAATGAGCTGAGTATTGACTTTAAAGTCAAACACCTCAATACTAAAAATCTAAAATTAAATATACTTCAAAATCCATTTTTACTACTTACCACTTGTTGGAAGGACATTTTATAATTTTATGAAGTAATAATTTCAAACATTATCATAAGCTAAAACCAAAGATAATGTTGGTATGAATTGTGCATGCATCTTTACTTTCAAGTTAGATGTCATCCCTGAGACAAGTTGTTAGAAAAAAGCAAGCTGGAGAGATGGCTTGGTGGTTAAGAACACTGGCTGCTCTTCCAGATGACCTCTGTTCAAATCCCAGCACCTACATGGCAGCTCACAACTGTCTATACCTATCATTCTAGGGCATCCAACATCCTCACATAAGCATACATGCATGCAAAACACTAATGTATATAAAATAAAAATAAATAAAATTTTTTAACAAAAGAAAAAAGCTAGTATTTTCAAATTAGGAACTCATCAGGTTTTAAATAATTCAGACAGGGTCAATGAATGCTGATAGCACATTATCTTCATAAGTTTTCACCAAAAACATGCCATTTCAGAGTTTCGAATTTGCTTTGTTTTGTTTTCCCATTACAACATTTTTTTGGTTCTTTTTTGCTGGTTTGTTTTGTTTTTTATATAACAGCTCTTGCTGTCCTAGGGTAGCCTTGAACTCAAAAAAATATACCTGCCTCTGCTTTCCTAGTGCTGAGAATAAAGGAAAGCACCACCACTGCTGGGAATAAATGTGGGCACCACAACTGCTCAGCCACTGATAAACACTGATAAACTGTGACTATGTTTCTGTGCATTGGGATGAATTGCTTTCAGTAAGTACACATTAGAAAGTGTTTGCCTTCTTTGTTATTTTATCTCTAATCATGTGACATTTGTAAAAAGTGTACTCCAACTACTCAGCAGTAAGAAAAAAATGATATGCTAAAATTTGCAGGCAAATGGATAGATTTGGAGAATATCCTCCTGAGCAAGGTATCACAAACTCAGAAAGTAAACAGGGAATGTACTCACTCATTAGTAGACCCTAAACAAAAAAGCAAAAAGCAAAACATGTCCAAGCTGCAAACCACAACCACTGAACAGCTTGGGATCAGAAACACCTTGGACTGACTCCTTGGATCCCACTCCCCCTAGGGGAACACCTGACTCAGTCTTGATGTTGGGGGAGAAAACTGGATCTGCCAGGAGTGGAGACTGAACTAAGCAATATTGGGACCGTGGGACCTTGGGACCTACTGCCTATGGCAGGGATGGGGAGATGTGGAGAAGAGAGAATGACCTGATATGGTGGGAGGGGGAAGGGTCCTTGAATAAGGATATACAAGGATAGAAAATGTGACTTCTTTATTCATAATAATAAAAAAAAAGAACAAAAAAATTGTACTCCATCAGACTCTCTGAGCTTCCTTTCTTACCCCAACTTCATTTTCTTCCACAGATTTTTTCCAGACACCTATCTCTTGTACTTTCAACCAATTTTTAGTTATAAAGACAGTGGTGAGAATAATACTAACAATAACTACAGGTTTCTGTTCTGTGTTTGGTTTTCTTAGAGACAGAATCTCACTTTGTAATAATGGGCTGGGATAGAACTCACTATCTAGCTCAGTATATAATGAAATTTTTAGTCCAATCTGTCTGCTTCCAATTTCTAAATGTTAGGATTACAGCTCACTGTACATTCCAGTTAAATATTAAAGATTGTATCAATCAATTTCCTCTGTAATTAAAATGAAAATTCTCCATGACACAATACATGCAATCAATAAAAGGATTCGGACTGTAATTTCTGGAATTTAGTACAGGAAATAGGTAGTAGAACTGGAGCTCAGATTCAACCCAGAGAGCCTAGAGACTGCTCAATTTACATAGAATATGTTTTCTGACATATAAGGAGGGAAACAGAATGTAATTAGGATGTAGGTATGAGAGCTCCTGGGGTTATCTGTGATTCAGTTATTTGAAGTTGTTTAAAAAGATATTTGCACAGATTAATCCCCTTTATCTAAGAATATTAATATAAATTCTATTGTTCTGGTGACTCTAAACAATTCACAATATCATGAAATCAGAAGACTAAGCTGTATGAAAACAAGGTGAACATTAAGTTGAGATAATTCTGTAACTCTGAAGTTTCTCAAGAGTCAAGAACAGAAACTCAGAGTAAGGCAGAGGCTCAGTCAGTAAAATTCTTACTGTATAAACATAAGAACTTTGCATTTCCACCCTTGATAAGCCATGCTTATGATTCTTATCCTCTGTATAGTTATTGTTAACTCTTCCGCATTTTAAATTCTTTTTACTGTTTTTTTTTTTTGATAAATACAAAATAAAGAAGGGAAAAAAAAACATAAGAACTTGAGTTCAGATTCCCAGGAATTGTGTAAAAGCTGAGGAGGCAGTATGCCTTTATCAAGTAATATGTATAGGGGCAGACAGATGGACAGACAGCTCTATGCCCAAAAACAGTCTAGCAAGTCATGAGAACTATGTCTGTGAGAGACTCGGGTCTCCGAATATACACAGGAGCGTGTACATAGGCATATCATACACTTATAGGGTCATAGAGTGGATTGCACAGCAAAAAATCTGGAGATTTTTGAGCGTACATATTACCATTCAGAATTACAGTCTCTACATCTATTAAAAGTCAGTAAATTAGTACACACGAGACACTGCTAACATGACTTTGTACAAACAATTCAGAAGTCTACTCTCAACTCTTTTACTCTGAACAACTTGACAACTGGTTCCCTGCATCCACGATTGGAATGATTTCACTGTATGCTTCTCTCCAAGTAGGCAAGGGAATGAGTAGGAGTTTGTGCACATGCGCAGAGTGCTCTCAGAAGCCAGAAGAAGGCAGTGAATTCCTTGGCCCAAACCTGCAGGTTATTATGAACCACCTTGTACAAGTACTGCAAGCCAAACTGGAGTCTTCTCCAAGAGCAGAGCCCAGTTACGGTCAATGGACCACTTCTCTAGAACGTTCCTCCTCGTTTTAATTTTGAGATTCTTTAGGTATATTAAAAAAAAGTGTTGATTTAAAACCCCACATACCTTAATAAAAAGAAAAAAAATTTGAGCACCATTATGGGAGACACTTTACTCGTCTTCTACAATGTAAATATTCTACACTGAGATATTTTGTAGCGTTTTTCAAAGTATATTTTACCACTGTGTAATGTTAATTATGTAACTGTTAAGAAGAGAGAGAAAAAAGAAAATTAAGGGCTATGTGAGAAAAATATGAAAGAATTTCCAATTATTTTCAATGACAGCTGGGGAACCAGTGAAATATTTTCTCT
Source organism: Sigmodon hispidus (assembly GCA_004025045.1). Classification (NCBI taxonomy): domain Eukaryota; kingdom Metazoa; phylum Chordata; class Mammalia; order Rodentia; family Cricetidae; genus Sigmodon; species Sigmodon hispidus. The sequence continues at coordinate 55,632 of PVIH01004725.1, read as the reverse complement.
GCTAAGACAACTTCTGCAAAGGAATTTCTCAAACCTTGAACACTAGATTGCATTCACAGTTTCAGTAATGTGTCAGCGGAGACCAGGCTCCTGGAGGAAGGGATGAAGTGCTCACTTAGATGCTTTTATACCTGACAACAGTTACTGGCCTTGTATTCTCAAAGGGCAGGTTGATGTAAGAAATCTGTGGCATGTCTTTCTTATATCATAGCTTGAAAGTGCTGTATAATAACTTTATAAACAATAACCATATTGTTTATAATTATGACTAATTGTATTTTCCACTACTTGGAGCCTCAGTTGGATACCAACTAATCTAATGATATGATTTCAAACCTGTCATTTCCAATTAATCATGCTTGCTGAATAGGGATGATTGTTGTGAGAGAATGTCATAGAGATGTTATTGTATTATTAAAATGCTATTAACTAATATGATTTCCCATGGGATAAGAAAGATCACATTTGGAAGCATACAGTTATATAAATCATGCAACTGCTTCTCTATTAATAATATTTTACCAGCTTAATAACAGAAACTAGAATTACCTGGAAAGAGAAACCTCAACTTAGAAAATGCTTTCCTCAGATTACCTGTAAGTATAGTCTGTGAGAGCACTTCTTTCTCTCTTCCTTCCTTCCTTCTTTCCTTCCTTCCTTCCTTCATCCCTTCCTTTCTTCCTTCTCCATCCCCCACCCTCCCTCTTTCTATTTTTTAATGTAAAGAAAGACTTTATTTTTACTTATTTTCTTACTTATTTATTATGAATAAAGTCATATTTTTTAATCCATGTATCCCCTTGTTCAGACTCCTTTCCCAGAGTGAGAAGGCTACAATAAAAGTGTCTCCCATGAAGCATCTCTCAAAATCATCAACTCGCCCAATTTTTACTTTATTAGTGCTTAGGTCTGTTGTATATGTAAAAGATTTACATTTTCTTCAAACGATACTTCTATAATTTTAGTAAATTTTTTCATTAACAATCCAAAAAAACAATATTTTACCTATAATTCTAAAATTATTCAGGCAAGTTCTAAATATATTTTTTTGTGTTTTAAAAGAAGAATCATAAAATGTATAGACGACACATTTGTTATTTGGATATGTATGATATTTAGATTAAAAGTCAATATTATATTTGGAAATTTCTTACTCCAGCAAACAACTCTGAGATTCTTCCTTTATTCAACTAGTCCTCATCACTGAGAGTATATGTTGTCTTCGTTTTGAAAATACAAAATAGAATATTTTGTTGTTGTTGTTACCAGTCAGGAGACATCAGTGTGGATAATGATAATGTGTTCATGGACCTCTTTTAGACACAGCTGTGAGAGAGTAGTGAGTATGATTGCCTTGTAGTATATTCTATTTCCTAAGATCAATGCTTCTTTTCTTATTCTTCAGTCTGTTTGAATATCAGGCAATGAATAGCTTGTAATTTATTTCTTTTAAAAAAATTAAAAACAAATGCAAAACCTGGTTCTGGAGGAATGGCTCAGTGGGTAGAATGTTTGTTCCTTGTTTTGAATGCAAAAGGAACTGGGCTCTAAACCCTGCACTAAGTAAGGCCAGGCCTGACTTTATACTTCTGGATCCATTCACGCACACTAGGACAGAGACAACAGGCTCTTCTGGTCAGCCACCCTAATCTAATTAGTGATTCTCATTAGAATCTAATTAGTTGTCTTAAAAAAAATTAAGAGAACTTTAGAGGAAGATCCCTAATATGAACATCTGGCTTTTACCTGCATACACAAATGTTACCTGCACACAGGTACATACACAGAAACATGAATTTCAAACCTAGCATGATGGAGAGGTTAATGAGAAACATTTGGAGCAAATGTTCTAGGGGAAAAGACTACTATAAGCAGCAGAAAGATCTGGGAGCTAGCATGGAAACTAATAAACACAGGCAAAGGGAACACTGAGTATGCTTAATATATACCCCTTTGTACACACAAGTTTTTCTACACAGTCTGATTGTCACCAGGGGAACTGCCATGAAATATATTTTTGTCTCTTTTGCTTCAAAAATGAAATGACTATTTATAAATGTGTCCATAGTGTGGAGAGTATTCTTTTCATGAGCAGTACAGAAAATATGAGACTTTTGATAAGAAAGTAGGAGACAGAGATCTCTAAACATGCCTCTGATTTAAGGCCTGAAGAGGGACATTTCAGAAGTAAGGGATGTTGGAAAAGATCTGGAAGTCTGCAGATAACATGAAAAATGGAAGTAATTCCAAAGAGCTCAGTTGTAGAGATCAGCATGTGCCAAGGTTGAAACATTTAAAAAGCCACTGATGCTCAGAACGTACATGTGTTCAGAATTGCTTCACGGGGTAAAGGAGCAGCCCAGCTAATAAATGTGTTAGGTCTGAAAGCCTAAGGATTATTTTCAGTTCCTGAAAACCACATGAAAAGTAAAAAATAGTGACATGTATCTAAACCCCAGCAATCTTATGGCTATATGAGGAAGGCAGAAGGTTCTACTAACTTGTGTTTTCTGTGACAAAAACACCAGCCTAAACCAACCAGAGGAGGAAATGGTTTATTTAATTTTATAGATTAGAATCGAACATCAAGTGAGGCTGAAACAGAAAGTCAAGGCATGTAGCTGGAGCAGAATCTGAAGTAGACAGCAGGAAGGAGTGCTGCTTACTGTCTTGCTCCCCATAGCTTGCACAGTTTGATTTCTTATGCAAGCCATGATCTCCTGCCCACAGGTGACGCTGGTCATGTTAATCATTAAGAAAATATCTTAAAGACTTCCCTACAGGCACATTTGATGGAAGCAATTCCTTAATTGAGCTTCCTTTTTCCAGGGTGACTGTAGTTTTTGTCAAGTTGACAGGAAATTGACTTCCCCTACCCCTGCAAAAAAAATTGCTAGGAGGCTTAGGCACTAGCTTGCATGGAGTATGCACAGTCCCCTAACCAGCAAAGACACTGATTCAATGCAGCTGGAGGGAAGAGCAGAGTCTAGATAATTGCCAACTGAAAACACACTCATGTGCACACATACACATGCACATATAAAAATTAATAATAAATAAAATTTTAAAATAAAAAATGTAACATACCAAAAGAAAGAACTTTGAAATCATTGCCTTATTTTTTCAATGCATCACAGAGCTCTGGTCCAGATGCCACTTCAGCAGGATGGTTTTGCTCTGGCCTAACACAATATGTTGTAAATAATTATAGCAAATAGGAAAAATGATCCAACTTCACATGTCAGGTTGATATTTTGTGTTGATTTTATATGTGTGTATACATGCATTGTTTCATGATTTGCTGATATGTATCATCTGTTATCTTAACCATCTTCCTTATATTTAACTGTTCCATCCACCCATCCACTCATCCATCCATCCATCTGCTTACAGGAATAACTACCAAATAGCATAATAACATTTAATTTTAGGAAAAAATTAAAACATTCGTTGAACTGTAAATATAATTTGATAGGACATAATCTTGCTTTTCCTACTTGGTCACATCACATACAATTGTTATATAGATTAATGTTCCTATCTGTACTTGCATATTGAGATCACCTTTTCTAGTCTGGTACTTTGAAAATGAATCTACCTAGAAACTTTCTTGAATAAATTTTAACATCTGGTAGGAGAAAGCTTAAATGTTCATATTTACTCATAAATGATGTTAGAGAAGAAAGTGGTCACATGATCAAGGCAAATAAATAGTTATTACAGTTGAAAGGAAGTACAATCAGGTTTTCTGACTAAAGAACTAAGAAAAAAGTTTGTGAAGAAAAGATATTTGAGCTACATTTTGATAAACAAACATGGAATTATTTATTAAACCACCATCCTCTACATAGATCAGACTCCAAAAGGCAACTGTGAGCAGTTGATTTCAAGAAAAGTCCTTTGAAAGTATCAACAACGGATTCTTTTGGGAAATCTGTGCTGGGAAAAGGCTGAGTTTTCTGAAGTGATGTCTTTGGTATTCTGCCCATTTCCTTTGAGACACACACCTTGCATTGAAAATTCTAGTTGGCCCAGTATTCTTTCTTTGGAGCATAGCATTCCGCAAACTGTTTTCTTAGATACAATTGTTATTACTCAAATACAAGAAGATCCTATAGGCCTTCTTTTAAAGTCCAAAAGAAATCCTCATATTGACTAAGGTCCACATGTCCTGCACCTCAACTTCCCCTATCCCTGTCTCATTTTATGTGTGGCTTATTGTGGTATTCTTTTCCTGACCCATGCATTGTCAGACATAAAGTAAATTTTCTTTAAAAGAGTCAAACAAATTTAAATTAGTGTTGATAACTGTTGTGTTTTGAGAGATGTGAGGAAGATGGACTGAGAAAAGAAAATGGACCAAAGAAAGAAAATAAACCCTCCTAAAAGACAATTTCTCTACTACCAAGTGTCTCTTCTTCTGCTGGGGGGAATTCAATGCTGCCAACGTATGCTCTTTTGTTTTCTCTTGGAAAAGTTTAATCTAACCTCTTGGTAAATGGAAACCCATCTATTATAATATCTCAGTCAAATAAAGGAACAATGAAAACATGTAATTGTAGTATTTATGATGTGGAGTGAGTGATCATAGAAATGAGTTTTGACAGAACAAATTATTGAAAGTAAATTCTATACATTCTGCAGAATGTTTATGGGATATATGATGTTATAAAGCAAGTGTACTGGCAATCATATTTAAATGAGAATTTAAGAATATCTAGCTCCCTCAGAGGAAAACATGCTGACCAATCAATAGTCTGTAATAATCTGTTAACTTCTTTCAGTAAAATATAGATTATCTTCATACAGAACACAAATAACAAATATTTGGAATATATTATAATTTTTTGTAACTAAGACCATTTTTATCACTTAAGATATCTAACAGTATTTAAAATAATACTAAATAACCTTTAAAACTTGAGAATAGTTAGAAAAACAAAAACAAAATGAAATAAATTTATCAGAAGAAATGCCAATGGAAAGATGGCTTCCCACAAAGAGATGTATCTGCACATTTGTTTGTTTTACTTTTATTTGTGGTGTGTGTGTGTGTGTGTGTGTGTGTGTGTGTGTGTGTGTGTAGGGCGCGGTTGGCCCTTGCACAACTTGCTGGAACATTCTATTGCATCTGTGCCGCTTATGCAAATTAGGTGTCAAGTAGTGACATATCCGATGTGATCACTGGATATGCTAATGAGGTATTACTTTGGACCTATCACCAGCTATATGCTAATGAGGCATTACGTTGGGCACCAATTACGCGTCCCGGCTTCCCTATATAAGCAGGCTGCATTTTCAGGCTTGGGGTCTTCTTTCCACCATTCTCAACTGAGCTATACTCCAATAAAGTGTGATCTGAGAAGAATCATGCGTGTGGTGACTCGTCATTCTGCAGGACAGAAAGCGGCTTGCCACGTGTGTGTGTGTGTGTGTGTGTGTGTGTGTGTGTGTGTGTGCGCACGCGCGTGTAAATTATGTCTGAAGAGTCCAGAAGAGGGTGCAGATACTCTGGGATTTTAGCTAATGATGGTACTGAGCTCCCTGATACATTGATGATTACTGAATTTAGCTCCTCTGGAAAAGCAGGAAGCAGCACTGTTAATCACCGAGCTGCCCCCTCAGCCTCTATTTATCTATTAAAAAAATACATAGAATGAAAGCTGATTAGGAGGTATCAAGAGAAAGGCAGAAAAAGAGTTGGGCATGACTATGAAGCTTGAGAGGTTTTGATTTGTTTGTGGTCATCAAGTGATAAGTATTAGGCACTAAAGTGTAATTGCTTATCTTTGAATATGAAACCTACATCAGTTAAGATTTTTATCAGCTAATCTTCAACCTTCCAATTTTTCCATCCTATAAATCTTCAGACTCAATAAGGTACTTCCAAACTAGGATTACCTGCTGGATAAGCAAGCTTTTTGTATCATAGAAATATTCATACTTTGTCTTTTTCCTCTTCTTCAGCTATTTATTTATTTTCTAATTTTCCAGTCCCTGCTAAAGTTTGCTATTTCCTCCATAAAAAGACACATATACTAAAAATGCAATGAACAAGGAAGCTGTTACATAATGAAGATAATAGAATATGATAGCACAGGATGACTACACTTCATCCACTAGGGAAAGAATATTCCAGGCTTCTGCTTCCATTAATAATCCATAAATATTGTATAAGCAAAAGACAAACTGTAGTCCTCCCTTTTTCTGTTTGATAGAGATAGAAACATGAGATATCTACAGTTTATCGGCATATTTGTCCATGTTAGGTTAAGGAATATCCTCCTGAGTATTGACTTTCAACTTGATATATACTAGAAAAGAATTAAAAGAGTGTCAATTAAGTGTTATTAACAGGTGAGTCTCTGTGCCTTTGATGGGTTGTCTTGATTGATAATAGTTGTAAAAGGATATAGCCCATTTCAAGCAGTTCCATTCCCAGGATTGGTGGTACTGGGCTGTATAAGGAATTTATCTGAGTAAAGCCTGAATAAGTCAGAAAATGAGCCAGTTAGAACTTGTAACAACATGCTCCATAGACTGTGTTGGTGAATGTGTTCCCTAGTCATAGGGAACTCATACTACTAGGAATAGCAAGCAGGCCTGATGTGTAAATGTCTTTATGTATGCTATGAATATCATTCTTTAAATAAAGAGACTGTTTTGGCCTATGGTGGGCACCGTATAAGTAGGCAGAGGAATTGGATCATAGGTAGGAGGAGGGCGGAGTCAGAGAGAGATGTGATCCAGCTTCGAGAGAATCAATATTAAAGGAACACAGGTGAGCCTCGGGCCACATGGCCAGACAGATTAATGGAAATGAGTTAAATTAAGATGAAAGAGCTAGCTAGCATTATGCTTGAGACCTAGGCCAAGCAGGATGAAATTAACATATGCATCTGTGTGTTTCTTTGGGACTTTGGGATTGCTAGTCCAGATAAGCAGCGGTGGGCAGGTCTGAACCATGGAAGTAGACCAGACCAGAAACTTCATGCTACAAAGGCTCGTCTTTTGGGTTTTGTTCTGACTTCCCTTAGTGACTGACTGTGACCTGATGTGTAAGGTGAAATAATCTGTTTTCTCCTCAAGTTTATTTTAGTCAGAGTACTCCCCACAGCTGCATGGAGAACACCAGAAAAATCAGTAAACCCTCTACACATGATAGTCATCTGTCAGCACTCTCTCTCTCTCTCTCTCTCTCTCTCTTTCTCTCTCTCCAGTGTGCCCTTCTGCTCATCTGAAAGGTCTATGTATTATTCATGATATTGGAAAAAAATTATGTTCAAACACATGCTTCTTAAGAGTGTGGTCCAGTATTTTAAGTATTTTTATAATAAGTAATCTGTTCATGTCTGGCCAATTCTTAAAGTCTGTTAATCCTTAACAATTATAGGGAAAGTAAAAAAGTGGGGGAATACTGAGAAATTGATTAACTACACACAGCCAATATTTGTAGCCTATCAATTGATATTCTTTCTGTCTTATTGCAGACTTTTGCAATCCATTCTAAAGATTGACTCTATTTCTAAATATATGTAATTCCCCAAGCTCCAGTTCATTTTGGTTAAATAGATGTGTCCAGTGTGGGTGTATTTGGAATCCCATTGGGCTGAGAGCCCAGCTTTGCTTGTCCAGTACATTGAAGGGACAGTCTGAGCAATTCTATTTATATAAGAGTTCAGCCTCATGCTCAAATTTGCAGGTGTAGCCGTAAATTTTAGATGACATACAGAGTGGAAAGCACACCAAATCTGACATTGTACCAGAGCTCAAATCTCACAGAATCTTTTGTGAGATGCTTAGGTTTTATGATTTGGGATGGGTGTCACATTTTTTTTCTTCCAAGTTCAATAAAGCAAAAAGGATGCTATTGAAGCTGAAAAGCTTAACAACCAGTTTGCCTTTATCGAATCTGTAGCTAATGTACTGAAATAGCAAGAGCTTTACTGCAAATGTAATTTGGATTTTTTTTTTTTTGTCTCAGCATTTCCTTGTGATGAAAACCTGAGTTTGCTTTGAGTTTCCTAAAAGAGGTAATAAGTGAAAACACAGGCCTCCCTTCCCCTTCCCACATAGATGCTGAAAACCCTCTTTAGAGATCATGAAACATGCTCTTGAAGCCTTCCACTAGGAAAACTGGGTGCAGGTACCAGTGTGAGCTCAGTGCAGCTCTTTTTCTTAGTAGTTTGTCAGAGTTTCAAAGGTGATTCTCTGTTCATTCTAAGGCCAAAATTATTCTCTTCTAAGGAGAACATGGTGCTTAGCCTTTTCATTAATTACTTAGCTTTGAAACTCATTTTCATGTCCCTTAAACCCCCTTACCTGAAGGTATATTTTTGAGCTGGAAGAAGAAGCTCAATTCGGCTAAAACTGACTTACTAATCATAAGTAAACTATTTCTTACCACAGCTGACAAACACAGAAGTGAAAACACTACATTCATGGTTCTGGGCATTTAATGTACCTCAATTTTGCAAAGGTCTCTGTGGTTAAAAATCTAGGGAGTTCCAGGCTGTCTGATCCTGTTCAAAGGACAGCTGATAATGCTGAATTGCAATCTGGCCTTCTAGGAGATTTCACCTGGATTATGAAATGTCACCTCAGCTGCCTTATTTAAATTCCCATATAGAGAAGTGGCAGCTATAATCCTACTCCAAATTTATAATCGTAAACAGAGCTTCATATGGAGCCCACCGCTCATGACTACCCACCACAATAGGAGGACTCAGCTGAGACACCCACAGTCAGCACTGCAGTGCCTTCCAGTCTTGAACACATTCCTGAGCTCTAACACTGGCATGCTTCCTACCTCCCCTACAACGAAGTCCAGTCTTTAGTTCTTCTCCAACCTAGAAACTTCATGATTGTGTCAAGACTAAGTGAAGAACTCAACTTCAATTTTTACTTACTTCCTTGAATATTGTATGTGACTGTGTGTGTGTGTGTGTGTGTGTATTATTATCGTTGTTGGCTTGCCAGAGATAAACCCAGGTATCTTCCTTCAGATGTCATCAATATTTTTTTTTTATTCTTTCTGAGACATATATATTGGCTTGTTTCTATGGCAATTTGATACAAGCTAGAGTTATCTGGGAAAAAAAATTAGCTGAGAAAATTGAGAAAAAATCCAGGTGTTAGTAATTTTCTTATTAGTGATTGATGTGGCAGTACCCATGCCATTGTACATGGAACCATTTGTGGACTGCTGGTTCCACATTCTAAAGAAATGAGGCTGTGGAAGCCATGATGACGAAGCCAGGAATCAGTACCTGTCCATGGCCTCTGCATCACTTCCTGCCTTCAGGTTTCTGCCCTGCTGGAATTTCTTCTTGCCCTCAAGCTTTTGATGACAAACTGTTAAATGGAACTGTGAGTGAAATTGAGCTTTTCCTCCCCAAGTTGCTTTTGGTCTTGGTGTTGCATTACAACAATAATAGCCTTCCATCTTTTTTTGCTGAAGCTAGAGCTAGTGAATGGGCTGGCTGAGCAACAAGAGAGTCTTACCTGTTTCTGACTTTCCAGTGCTATATTACAAATCCATGCAATTGCAATTTTTAATGTCTATTTTATTTTTTAATTATATGCATGTGTGGTACCTGGCTTGGGTCCCACTTTATCCCAGCCTGGTCAGACTATAGTGTACTAAGCTGACCAGGGGAAGAGAAAAGGACTTGAGGAGACCCTGAGTTGTGGTGAGTATGAAGGGAAGATGGGAAAAATTACTCAAGGATACTGTGTCAGTAGACACTAATTTATTCAGAAGGGTAAAGGAACAATTATACCATAGGGAAAAAAAATGGTCATTTTTTTTGGTCTATAAGGTGGTGTGTCATTACATTGAGGATGCTTCATTTACATACTCAGTTATAACAGGGGAAAGAACCCAATAAGGTCATATAGAAAAGAGAGTCCAGCCCTGGATGTTTCAGAGGACAAGTAAGCAGTAACCACTCTCTGTAGCCTTGGAGACCTGAGAGCTTATAACTTGCTACTTTCATGATGGCATGTCCTTATTCAAAGAAGCCTATCTGCTGGGGTTTGCTGGCATCTGTGCAAGGTGGGGAAGCAACCAATAGGCAACTCTCAAGATGAGAACATTTGGAGCTTTAGGCGTGCTTTGACCTCTTCTTATCTTCAGGTCAGTCCTGCAATGTGGATCAGATGATTATGTACACCTGTGGGTAAAGGGACATGAGGACTTATGGTCCCTCCAGTCAGGAGCTGTGAGTCACCTGACTTGGGTGCTGGGAATGGAATTCCTAAGTCTTCTTATCTTGAGTCATCTCTCCAGACATCATACCAAGCTTTATTTATAACATTCCTGGGCGTTAAAATCAGGTTTTACTCTTAAAAGTAAAGCATTTGAGTGAGTTGTCTTCGTAGTATATCTTTGAATAGGTTTAACCTAAAATGTATTTCTAGGATGCAATTTACACATCTCTTCAATTTTTATTTATTAAATTATTAGCCTATTATCTTTTAAAGAATGTTTGGTAGGCAGTACTTCATATTAGTTTTCTGTTCATAAACTTACAGCTTCAACTTTATTCATCCTAATATTTGTGAATGTAAGTGTGGAAGTGTGTGTGTTAGAGAGAGACAGCATTGTGTGGACATTTTTAGAACTCAGGGAGTAAGACTGAGTATATAAATACCAAAGACAATAGATTAAAATACCCTGCAACGTAATTCATGTGTAAACTTACTTTGCTAATACTTTAAACGCTGTTGGGAAAGGGAATGTTTTGAGGGGGGTGGGGTTAGTACGTAAGTGTATGTTTTAATTATAAGCCTAGGATTTAATGCCTTTTTTTTTTTTTTTACAGGAATGAGTTTGGGTAAAATCTCTCTCTCTCTCTCTCTCTCTCTGTGTGTGTGTCTTTATCTATATTTATGTATCTATATATTTATCTATATATTTATCAATCATGATATATAGATATTGATATGTATGTGTATATATCAGGTACAAGTGCATTCTATTCAGTGGAAAAAAATAAGATAAAAGCTGTGTGGTGACAGAGCTTGTAGAGGGGACATGACTGTTGGAAGCTACACACTAAGTTTAAAAATCAGAGGTTGGTATTGGATAGCATTACATGTTCTTCAGTACACTTTTGTGGTTGATAAAGATTTAATGTGATCACATTCGCTGGTAGGGAGACAATGCCCTGTACAGTGTGGCCAGTCAGTTGAGGTGGAGGTTATGGTAGCTTATATACTTGTGTTAGAGAAAGACAGGTTAGAAATTGAGTCAAGAGATTTTCCAGAAATATAATCAAGAAACTGAATTGAATTGAGATAGGCTCATGGTCCCCATAGATTGTTTTATTTTTCTTGTCTTCTGTTTTTGCTTTCAATATGTCTGTCTTTGTTTCTAGACCCAAATTATTGACTGTACCTGTCACTATCTAAATACAACCCAGTTGCTTTCCTACTTTTTTTTCCTTGAAACAAAAAAAAAATAGTTCTTGCCCTTTACATGTTAAAGTGACCATAGAATGCAAACTATTCTTACTTGGAATTGGTTTACCTAAGAGACCCTACGCAAGTTATGTGTTTAAACTTGCTTTTTTATAGCATCCTTTCTTAAAGACTGAATGGCAAATACTTGTGGGTAGATGAGATAAGGAACAAAACTACCTTAATACCAAAGAATAAAGCTCTTTAAAGTAAAATTTAAAAAATTATTTGTGTGAGTAGTTGTCCTGTATGTATGTATGATAACCACAGACATTCTGTACCCATGGAGGTCAGAAGCAAGTGTTGGATGACACAGGATTGGAGATGCAGACCATTGTGACCTACAATGTGAGTGTTGGGAATTGAATCTCTATCCTTTACGAGAACAGCCTGTGTTTCTAACTTTTGAGCCATCTCTCCAGCCATTGATAGTATACTTTAAATACAAACATATAATGTATATATATATACATATATACATTTCAAAAAGTATTAAGATATGTATCAAGAAGATGGCATTTTAAGAGCATAAGTAACTGAAAATGTATAATCAAAAAACTAAATATATGTACAATCATAAACCTGACCCCTCATTTAATATCCACTAATCTAATTTCTCATTGTAAAAAATATCAGTAAGCACAGTTTGGGATCAGAAACACCCTAGACTGAGTCCTTGGATCCCCCTCCCCCTAGAGGAACACCTGACTCAGTCTTGAGATTGGGGGGAGAAAACTGGATCTGCCAGGAGTGGAAACTGAACTAAGCAATATTGGGACAGTGGGACCATGGGACTGTGTGCTGCCTGCCCAGGGAGGAGATGGGGAGTTGTGGAGAAGAAAAAATGACCTGATGTTGTGGGAGGGGGAAAGGACCTTGAATGAGGATATACAGGGACAGAAAGTGTGACTTCTTTGTTAATAATAATAATAATAATAATAATATCAGTAGCTTTTCCCTTCCAGTTGTGAATATTTTGTTTTAATTTCATGTGTGTCTTTTTCACTTTAAATGTCCATATATTCCTTATCTATTTTTAAAAGGTTTAATACTTAACAACATCTCTCTTCAGGGTCTTAATGTTTAAACAGTCTTACTGAACTTTCCATATCCACATACCATTTCTCCTTGGTAAGGATATTTTATTTCATCTGTAAATGTACTTCCATTATTAGGAGACGGGCTATGCTATGTGTGACTCCTCTAAGTCACAGGTGAGAGAACATCTCCTGTAATTAATTACCAATGTTCCTGCAATAGACTAACTAATGTGGGCCAGTTAGAGGCTAGCCATATTTTAGGAGGCTCCAGGCAAAGTCATCTTTCAACTTCCCATCAAGTAACATATATATCTTTAAATAAAGATGTGATATTCTTGAATCAAGAGCTGTTTCCATATGACAAAACAGGGAAATAACCAAAATCCCATCTGATGAAGATCGCTGAACAAAAGGAGCAAGTGAACTAGCTTCACAGCAGATGTGCATGCAAATAACACTCAGTATCAGTGTTTTTCAGGGACATACTCTCTGGTAGGTTTTTCATGTCTCCATGGTCAACTCTGTCCATGCACATACCAGCAATAGTAACTGGGTTCAATGGTTTAAATGCCTGAATGGGCACAGACACACTGAAGCATATTAGTGCACAAACACACACACACATATACACAATACACACATAGACACACATAAATACATATATATACCACATACACACACATATACATATACACCACATACATACCATACAGATACACATATATCACACACATACCACGCATATACACACAGGCATATGCAGACATACACATAAGGTAAAGAATCAATTTGGTTAAGGGTCTGTGTGGGAAAAAAATTAAACTGGAGAGAATGAGAAGTAATTAACATCAGTATATTCATATATGAAATTTCTAGATTTCAGGAATTGCTTGCACTTCCTCTTTACTCAGGTTACAGTATATATCCTGCTGTGGTCTTTGATGTAGTTAAAGATTAGTTATTATTATATATTAGATTAGATTAGATTAGATATGAAACTTTAGACTCACAAACATAAGGTAGATGATAAAATATTTTCTTTAATTTTGCTAAATACAAATAGACTAGGTATGATAACCATAATTCTTGCTTGATAGCTATTTTAAATATATAATTTTGCTATATTAAAATTAAAACCTTTTTGATTAGATAGACAAGGGGAAGTGATATAAGATGACTTTTTATAGCAGAAAATAAAGAAAACTATGAAAAACCCAAAACTTCTCTGAAGAAATTAAAAACAACAACAAAAACCTAGCAACAGTAACAACAAAATTCTGTCTGGTTTGTTGAAACTTGCCATTATAATGAAGTAAATACCCAGTACTCACTTAGTAATATTGATCAATGACATTTTAGTACACACAAGTTCACAAAACTGAGTGATTCCCCTTACTGAAGACCTTCTGCCTTAAGATGCTCTGTATTCTATTTATTTTACTAAAGTCCATCTGCCTTATGGTGTTCTGCATTCATTTATTTACAAAGTATTTATTGAGAACCAATGATAAGCCTGGAGCCATCCCAAACAGTTGAGATACATCAATGTGGAAATAGAAAAAGAATACTGCTGCTTATGTGCAGCTGATGCACAGAAGAGAAAGAAGAGACAGAATCAAAAATACATCACTATATTATACAATAATTCAGAATTTCATCAATGTTATGAAAGAGGAATAAAACTGAGTCCAAAGGCCTAAGAAAGACAATTTCAGTAATACATAGCATAGTCTGATCAGATGCCTGGAGCCTTGACAGTTGGCACTTTCTAAGAGAGTGACTGTTTAGACATGTAGATGGCAGGGTAGAGAACTGCTGTCAGGGATAAGGCTGAGGCTAAGGCCCTCTGTCATAAGGTTCAGTGGCCTGAGAGAGTCAATTGAGAAAGAGGAGGAAAGAAGAGTCAGGGATGTGTTTGTTTATTTGGAGATGAGAAATTATTGCTCAAAAAAAAACCCCAGAAAGCAAAAATATCTGCAAGTGACCAAGTCTAATCTAAGACAAAGATTGATGGTAAGAATGTTGTGCCTTCTTGTCTTAGATAATCTTTTAACAACAACCTAGCTCATGAGGTTAGTTTCTTCTTATACATTAGAACACTCATCCAGAAGAGAGGCATGTTGTCTCCTCCATGACAGAGGGAAAGCAATAAAAACTTTATACATTTTTACTTTATTTTAAAGGAGAGAACATACACTCTAAACTTCTCTCATTGGATAAATAATAGAATTATAGTAAATATTTTATCAAGTTTCCTTTAAAACAAGACTACATTTCAAAACATATTCTAGGAAGAAATTGACATTAGAGAAGAGTATATGCTTCTTCTAGCAACTTGCTCCCTTCTCTTTCACTTTCAGCCTAACAAAACCACTAAAAGCATGTTAAAAAGTCAGATAAGATTTGATAGAATCTGATATAAAAACTAGCACCAACAAGATTAGCATTGTCAAAACCTATGAAGCATTAATTTGGAAGGAGAGAAAGGCATGGATTACTAATAGACAGTTTCTGAACTTTGCTGTGTTGTTGAGAACCATAATAGATTTATGCAATACTTCCAGCTACCTGGGTGTGTGTGGTCTGAACACCAGAGGAAAACAAACTCCATTTCTTTAGAGATGAAAAGCTATGGTACAATTCACCTGGTAGGTATTTAAGATAGAAAATATTTCTAAAGCAATGAATAGAATTTTATAGAAATGGATACTCTAAACCTTAATTGTCATATTAATCAAAGAAGTCAAAATTTACAACATTAAGTAAAATGTATATTTTCAATTAAAAATCAAAAGAAATATTTAGTTTCATTAAAGAGATGTTAAAAACGACCTTCCTCAATTAATCTACCCAAAGAACCAGCTTTACCGCTCTTGGGCATATACCCAAATGATGCTAAATCATATCACAAAGACACTTGCTCAGCTATGCTCATAGCAGCTTTATTTGTAATAGCCAGAAGCTGGAAACAACTTAGATGTTACTCAACTTGGAAATGAATGAAGAAAACATGGAATATTTGTACAATGGAGTATTATTCAGTCATTACAAACAAGGACGCTGCCCTTTTTGGCCCCCTCTCTCCTTTCTTCTCTCTTTCCTCCCCTCCCCCACCTGTTCCCTGGTTATCCAGACCCCAACAAACTCAACATAGCCTCCTGAAAAAAAAAAGGGACATCAGGTAATTTGAAGGCAAATGGTTGATGGTTGGAGCTATAAAATAAAGGATATATATATATAAACTATAATCCAAAGACCTAGAGAGAGCAGGTAACAAGGAAGGTTCATGAATGGAATGCCTATATCTCCCAGAGAAGGAAAAATAGAAGATATTTAGTGCAGTTCATAACTGAGGGCAGCTGGAGTAGGTGTAGTGGGATTATGCCAGTAATGCTGTAAATATTTGTCTCACCTATGGGTTTAATAAAAAAGTGATTGAACAAAGACCCACAGAAGTGTGGGTGGGGCTACCAGGCTAAGAAAACTCTGGCGATATCTCAGAACAACACAGATGCCACAGAATCTCTGGACCTGCCAGGAGATGCAAAGGAAAAAAGTTGAAATGCTGCTCTGAGAAAAGGTACCCAGTCACATGGCTGAATAAGATGGGTTAGTTTAAGAGTAAGAGCTAGCTAGCAATATACCTGGGCCGTAGGTAAAACAGTGTAAAAATAATACAAGTGTCTGTGTGATAATTTGGGCCTAAGCAGCAGTGGGGTTGAGAGTGGATCCAAACTTCCAGTCTAGACTGGAAAGTCCAGGCCAGAAACTTCTTACAACAGAGGGGAGTATTTGCAGTTTGGGTGCCAAAGAAGATTACAAAAAGAGACTACTGGAAAGGGGGATAGATTTCGGAGTCAGGTAAAAACCTGGCATAAGGGAATCTACCAGGAATCAACAAGGATGACGGTGGATAAGACTCTTAGCAATAGTGGATAAGTAGGCTGAACTGGCCATCTCCTGTGACCAGACTGGTGCCTCGCCCAACTGCTAACTGTCATCAGAGAGGCAAATGATGGAAACAGATGCAGACTTGTCGCCAAACATTAGGCAGAATTCAGAGAATCCTGAAGAAGAAGAAAGACTGTCTGTAGTAGCCAAAGCAGTCAAGGACACCATAAGAAAACTCCAAATCAACTAAAGTGAGTTCATAGACAGGTAGGCACAGATTTAAATAGCCTTGCCTGGGAGTGTGTCCTCCATACAACATGTTTTGCTAGGGCCATGTTGGGTTTACCACTAGGCTGCTGCATACCAATAATTCTTATCTTACCAGGCACCATGTTGAGTTCACCACATGGCTGCTACATGCCAGGAATCCTAACAGTAGAGGTTCACAGAAACTGAACCAACAACCAGGAAACCTGCATTTGACTCACCTATGCATATGTGTTACAGTTGTAGAGCTTAGTCCTTTCATGAGACTCCTAACAGTCTGGACTCTCTTACTGGGCTTTGGGAGTCCACACCTCATACTGGGTCACCTTGTCCAGCCTTAATACCTGGAGAAGTGCTTAGTTTTGCTGCTATTTGATACTCCATGTTTAGTTGATACCCATGGGAGACCTGCCCTTGCCTAAACAGAAATGATGGAGGAGCTGATTAGGGGATTGGAATAGAGGAAAGAAGGGAGGGGAAGCTGTGGCTCAGATGTAAAATTAGAGAGAGATGGAGAGAAAGACCTCCTTTGTAAAAGTCAATATTGAAAAGACAAGTCAGATACTAAGAAACAATGGTCAGGACACATTGCCTAAGTCCTGACTACACTCCAGATGCTTGACTGCTAAGACCCCCATTCACAGGATTGAATACTTCTCAGTCTTAAATTATCTACAAAGCTTATTCTATGGATGTTTGATGTAAGTTGATACATAAATGAGTAATTACTTATCAAGGAAATGTAGTATTGCCTTTAAAATATGTATGAAATAACTTGAAAGTACTTATTATTATATGTCATTGAACAAAATATGTAGTGTTAAATATGTAAGCATATGTACATATATATCTATGGCTGAAATGAAGACTGAAAATTCAAGAAAGTTTCTGATTGCTTAAACTATGCAGTGGTATTTTGGGTGACTTTTCCTCTACAAAACATTTTCAGAAATGAAGATAAAATTGATCCTGTTACAATAAAAACAACAAAATCACAGAAGCCTGTTTTAACTTGTGCACAAGCCAAATGTTCTCTTTCATTTTTCAATATATACAAATATTTGTGAATTTTTAAAAATACTGGACACATTTCTTCATAAGTTTATATGTGGAATGTTGGGTTTCAAGATTAGAAACATGCTTTCCATTTAACAGTGTTCAGACCTGCATGTTTGTTCTCTAAAATGAGAGTCTTATTGCTCTTGGCATCATGCCTTTGGGTCTGTAGTTTTAACTCTTTTTCTGGCTTTTCTCTAAGTGGGTTCTTTTAAGTATGTTTCAGTGGATTTTGGGACTGTTAGCATTTTCAGCAAAAATAATACATAACTACTCAAAGGACAGTAATAGTGATAGTTATATAAAAACTAAAGTGGATAATTGATATTTTTCAAGACAGTTTTTTTTATATCAGTTTTATCCCACTGGTAGTGCCTGAGCCTTCACCTAAAATTCTGATTATGACAGTAGCATTTGAATTGGCAGACTGAATAAAATACAACTCCCTTGCAAAGTCATACCAGGAGATGGCCCAGTCACACAAAGCCTGGACCTAGTATTAGCTTCACATTTATGGTATAGTAACCCTTTCCAGTTAATCCTGTATTTTTTTCTAATTGGACCCCATAAACCTGAAGGTGCTAAATATATTCACTTACTGAGAGTCCCTGCAGAAGAGCTGCTTCCTGAAACACAGCTTCTGGAGAGCCCCGGCAGGTGAGCTGCTGCAGCTGCAGCTGCCTTCTAAGACACAGTCTCTGAAGAGCTCCATCACAAGTGCTCCTCCCTGAGACACAACCTTGGGAAAGCCCAATCACAAGAGTAGCTTCCTGAGGCACAGACTATGGAGAGCTCATTCATAAGAACTGTAGCTATAGATCTCAATTTCTCCTTCAGATACAGATTCCACTGCCTCTGAGTTCTCCAAGAGCTCCAATTGTGTGAAGAGCATTTAGTAGACCAAAAAACAGCTAGCTAAAACACATACAACACTTGCACGAATCAGCAGAAGAGATGGGTAGATTCCAGCACAAAAATTTATTCAACAACATGAAGAACAATATGGCACCATGAGAACCTATTGGTTCTACAACAACAGGACCTGAACGTTCCAATATAGAAGAAGCAGAGGAAAATGACCTTAAAAATATCTTTATGAAAATGATAGAAGTCTTTAAAGAGGAAATTAAAAAAGAATAGAAAAACTCCCTAAAGGAAATAGAGAAAAATACAAAGCAAGAAAAAAGAATGGTAGAAAACAATAAATTTCTTAAGGAAAGACTAAAGAATCAAGAAAAGGCAAACAAGCATACTGAGAATGACAAGCCAAGGTTACTATAAGGACATTGGGAGTAGAGAAATGAGACTGATTCAGCGTTTTGTTTCCTTCAGCTCAGTCTGCAATCCGTGGCTTCCTCTTTCATAAACTGACCAAAAAAGATAACAAAGAAAAATTTAAACTCTTTTACCAAATCATAATCCCTAGAAAATGGTTTTAAAAGAAAGTATATGCTGATCTTAAAAAATATTCTCATAGTCTAAGATGTTATATTCTAAATCATGGACAGTTGGACTAAATTATCTCATTATTACTTCAGGATTCAGAGAACTTTACACAGAGGTGAACTATTTGATGAGTTCTTAGAGGCTATTTGGGATACAGTTACACATTAGAGACCAATCAGAGGGGAAGATAATATGAGTCTAAGATCAGAGGATACAAAAGTTTTTCTGATGTTTATAAATGTATTCTATTTTACATGTAAAACAAATCCACATGGTTAAAAGTAGATACCAAATCAGGGCATAGCTCACAATAACTTAGAACATAACCTTCTGGGCTAGCTATAGATATTATATTTCAGCCCTTATTTCATATTTTTCTTAATTTAAGAAATAGTAGAATGAGTGAGAGACAAAACAGAGATAGAAAAAAAGGAAACATATACAGATAGAACAACATACACACACACACACACACACACACACACACACACACGCTAACACTCACACCCACACATACGCAAAGCAAGAATAAATAATATTGCTTAGAAACCTCCTACGTTGATATTTTTTCTCTGAATTTGATGTTGATTTGCTTGTTCTTCCTAAACAGTTTAAGAACAAACTCTTAGCTATAGTGATAAGAGGGGATTTTATATGGTGACTTAGATACAGGATTAGTTTCTACAAACTCCGAAGTTGTTAATATATTTTCTATTTTTCAAAATTTAAAAAAAATGTATAACAATCAAAAAAACGGAGTTAGAGACAAGTTAGAAATATAAATCAAGATGGAAATGAATGCACCAACATTAGGGATTTATGACTTCTCAAAAGCTGAAGAAAAAAAAAACACATGTAAGAATAAAGGCCTAACTATGACATCTCACACTGCAGAAGCACCAAAAGTTTACAGGAAAACAAATCAAAGCCCTTCGCTCAGGAAGTGTTTGAAACAATTTCTCAAGGTATACTTTGTTTGAAATCTTTTCAGTTAAAAATAGAAAAACATTTAATATTAAATTTTGTACACCATTTTTTTCTGTCTAGAATTTAATTCCCATATATCTAAGTTCAGACATATGTACTTTTTGGAAAATGAGATCATTTTCATTCTACTCACATAGCATTTTACTACCTTTGTCAAATATTTTAAAATACATTCCTTCTATTCCATTCACAGAATCAGGTGACTATTAGACATCTGGAGAGTGAACTCATAACTGCATGCAACATTTTAGCATCAGCAAAGATCATTCTGTAACTCAGAAATGGAACATTTTGTCTATCTCTCTCTGACAGAAGGCTATTTCATCCTGAGAGGCATGGGGGCTACATTCCAAGTCTCCATGAAAGTGGTTCAGTCTGTTTGTAGTTTTAGTTTTTATGGGGACATGTATGATACTATGTTTGCTCAGGTCTGGTAAAATTCATTCTCAACACTGCACACCACCGCGACTCTTTACAGGGAAAGTTGAAGTCATCTGAGCTACTCCTCCTTCCTTACAAGAGTTTTGGAAACCTCTAGGCTGGCAGAATATCCATTCAGTTTCTTCTTAGAAATATTGGGATTCTAGGCTATTCTTAAACTTATTGGTTTGAGTCATAGGTACAGAATCTTACTAATCAATCTTGGGCTGAGGAATGTAGTCTAGTTAGAAGAGTGGCCAGCTAGCATGTGCAAAGCTAGGACTTTGAGTCTCAGTAACATAACACCAGATGTGACAAAACATGTTTGTAAACCAAGCCCTGGAAAGATAGAAGCAGAAAGGTCAGAAGTTCAAGGTCATCATCCCTTATACAGCGTGTTTCCTGCTGGCCTAAGCCATAGGAAACAAAAATAAAATAAATAGAAAAACAAACAAATGTGTGTGTGTGTGTGTGTGTGTGCGTGCGTGCGTGTGCATATGCTTATTCATTTGCATTATTTCTAACCTAGCCACCTAGAGCATCAAGGACTAGAGAATAATACTGGATGTGTTCCTTGATCACTCTCAGCTTTATTTACTGAGACAGGGACTCTCGCTTGAACCCAGAGCTCAAGAGTTTAGCTTGCTCCGTTAGTTGGCTTTTAAAGGGATCAAGTCTCCCGTGGTGAATTTTGAGATGCCATACTTGAGTGACATTTCATTAGCTATGGGGACTCAAACTCTAGTCCTCAAGTTTTCAAGGCAAGCACTTTACTCTCTGAGCCATCTCCCCAGGAAACAAGGCAAGCTTTAAAGCTTTACACTGCTATAAACAATAACCCTATTATTGCAGATATCAAATGATGAAAAGTGAAACAGTTGTTTCCAAATGTCAGCAGTATTTGCCACACTCAGTGCCTTTGTGTTTGTGGTTGGTAAGTCAATAGTAGTAAGACATGTTTTACTCCTGGAGCAGAGCAGGGCCTCTTAGTGAAGTCTTTGTAAGGTGAAGAGGAGCAAAGGACACAAATTAAAGATCAATTCAAAACCTCAGTCATAAATGCTATCTTCAGGTTCTGGCAATCAACTTTCATTGGTTGACATCATCTAAAATTTGATGAAGTTTTTTTTTTATCCAGATAGGGTCATAGAAGGGTTCCGGAAGCCACTTCTCAGGTGAGTAACAAATAAAGAGAAACTCTACAGTCTCCATACAGCTCTCAAAAGTTATTGCTTTAGATTATATCCAATTGAAATAGCTTTAGAATCATGACCTTCCTGAGTAAAAGAAAAAGGAGATTGGACTTTGAAGAGATGGAAGGAAGTATTGTACATGTGTAGATATAAAAACACATATTGGTTCATAAAATAAAGCAATGATAATATCGATAACATCAAAAGATGCTATTTAAGTACCACTTCTCGGTTAAACTGAATTCTATCAAATTTTGTTTGTAGAATCTATGGATTGAAAATGAGCATCTAACTCATATTTATTTGTAGACTTTGAAAGAGAATTGGAAGCAAGTAGAGAAATGTAACTTTAACAAATGAGAACACTCAGCTGGCAAGGTGTTTTTGTATGTTTGTGGAAAATCTCTGTTAGAGGTAGCATACCATCTGTGTATTATTATTTTTTTTTTAAACTCAAAGCTGATACTGTTACTAGATTATTTTTCTGCTGCTCAGTTACCTTCTTTTGAAAGGACAGAATTTCAGAACACATTCCACCATATTAGTATTTCGAATTGGAAGCACTCGGCTGAAGTTGTGGTTTGGTTTCAAGCATAGTCTCTGCTCCTTATAGGCTCACAATTAAATACTTGATAGCTGGTGACACTAATTTCAGAGGTCTGTAGAACCTTAAGCAGCTATAGTATCACTGGAGGAAGTAGATCATTGGTAACACTGGAGGAAGTAGATCACTGGTAACAGGACTGCGGGCTTCATAGCCTGGCTTTTGCCTACTGTTTGCTCTGTGTATGTGTGTCTGTTGTCTGTTTGTCTATCTGTTTATCTTTTTGTGTGTCTCTGTGCATGTGTGCATGCAATCTGACCGGTAGTCTCTTGCTACTGATACTATATCTTCCCAAAAGTGATGACAACATCTTCCTGAAACAATGAGCTAAGTAAGTTCTTTGTTCTTTAATTTGCTTTTCTTGTGATGTTTTATCTCAGCAAACAGTAACTAAGATAGATAGCTTGGGACTCACATATAGTCAGTACTTGGGACTTCTAACTTGTGTGTGGCATTGTTTTCATCAAATTCTTCTGTTATTTGTGAACATGGCTCACAATCCTTTCTAAATTCTAGAAAAATAAAAATCTAGTTTCTTATAGTCAGACACTTTTCTCAAAAAGATGTCTTGATCACTTGGGATAACATGCTTGTATTTTCATGTCAGAAAGTTTAAATGAAGAGATTATTTCAACAACATCTTCAAAGTTGTGTAGCTTTGTAGTTAATGTGGAAATGAACCATGTACCACTTAACACTAGAGCTGAAATTGCTTTTGCTCTCAATTCAGGCAGGTAGATTTTACACTGAGTTATCCTTGCTTCCTTTTTACCATGTCTAAAGTCAAATTCAGGGCAGTTCAAGTATTAATGCTCAATGGAGCATTAGTTACATATAAATAAATAACTTTAAGAGACCTAAAAAAGGATGCAGGGATGTGAGAACAATGTTGCTTCTGTATTTATTACCAGTTTAAAATGTGTAAATATTTTTCTGGGCTATATATGGCCCTGCCACCTCCTTAATACAGGGCTTTTACATTTGGGAACATTAATTTTATGTGAGATACATAGCACTTATTTCCTTGACATACTATGTGGTATGTAATGTTTCAAATATTCTAGAGATTTAAATAATTAAGCCATAAGTAGACAACCACATTTAACATGAGAAAACTAGCAGGAGCTATCTCACTTAGATAATGCTAATTGAGGTTTCTATAATAATTGAAATTACATTATCTAAGAAACTAGATACATTTACTTACAAGGAGGAACTTTTGATAGCCTTCATCCAGTATTTTAATATAATTATAGAAAATAATAATTGAACAAATTGGAGCCTGATGGAGATGTCTCAGTGATCAAGAGTACTTGATATGAAAGAAATTTACAGTACCATAACTGTCTAAAATTTAACCTCAGAGGCAGGATCTCTGGAAACTGATGACCAATGCCTTACATATAGGTCCAGTCACGATCCCATGTCAAGAGATAAAGAAGGAGAGAAATAGATCAGGACACCTTAGCTTCTCTGGCCTCTACCAGCAAGCATAGGTTTCTTCCCCCTCTTTCTTGCATACACAGTAAATTACACATGACACATGGAGAGATACACACACAAATATTATGTAATTGTATTTTTAAATTGCATTTTGTTTTTGCAAGTATTGGAATTGAGGTCAAAAAGTTGAAAATGGAGCAAAAGAACTCTATCTTGGTATAGAATGCTGTCATCCAAAGGTAAAATTTAGTACTTTGCACAAAAATTTTTTACTCATTCTTGAAAAAGTTTCCCCAGATATTTTAAAATAATTGATGAAAATGTAATACAAGTGATTTCATCCTTAAATGATGAAGGATGATTAAAATCTCATTTAAATCCTGACCACTACTGCAGACTTGCCATACTGCTGTGAAAAACAATTGTCAAGTATACAAGGATATCACAGCAACAGAGAGGTATCTTGCTTTGTTGCAGAGTTTGACAGTATCCTACCCATACTGAATGTCACATGTCTACTTTCCTCAAGATTAGCCCTCACTTATAGAACTGAATTGATATGATAGCCACCGAACACTTCTGAACTTCAATGAAAACCAGTTCTTCATCCTTCTCTTTGTAGCTTGGAAGAGCTCACTGTTCTGTCCAGAGTCTAGACCACTAAGAGACTGGTCTGATTCAACAGCAAAGAGTCTCTTCATTGATAAGCTAGCTTGGGTCACCCTGTCAGTCAGACACAGTGGTGGAGCAGTAGCTACCCTGAGCAGCACAAGGCAAGGGTTTTTATTGGTAGGGGGAGGCCTCTAGGAGCTTCAGGGCTTCGGGGTTACAGTTCTGGGATTGGACCAAGCTTAGGGCTAGGGGTACCTATTATGAATTTATTGGCTGCCTTGAATTCTAGGGATGTTTCCACATTTAGCAACAGTAGTTACCCTAAATCAGCAGCTCAGCAGGTATACTGGAAGACTATCTTTCCCCTTCCCAGGAAGGGAATGTTTGGAATGTCAGGTATTTTCCTTTAGATGCTGATTCTTCCCTGAGGGTGTCCACTCAAGGGCCCCACATTCAATATAGGAAAGATTTATAAGTTGTGGTCTCACTTTGACCATTTTCCTCAAAATTTTTAAGTTCTCAAATGGGTACCATACTCTCCAGACAGCAATTTCAGTTTCCTTATGATTTGGCAAGCAACATGGATCAATACTTTGATTTTTTTTTCCTCTTTCACTTTTCCCATATACATTCTTTATTTGGCTTTTCTTCTGATCCAAATTAAAAAAGAAATCT
Organism: Sigmodon hispidus; assembly: GCA_004025045.1. Lineage (NCBI taxonomy): Eukaryota > Metazoa > Chordata > Mammalia > Rodentia > Cricetidae > Sigmodon > Sigmodon hispidus. Next base: position 30,535 of record PVIH01004725.1, on the reverse strand, counting down.
TTCTTTCCAAAAGAAAAACCTTTAAAGCTCTAGACTTAGGGGTAGGGGGTAATAAGGGGAGGTGGGAATAGATCATGAAGGAATAGGATGGTAAAATTTGAGGAGGGATGGAGAGAGAACAATAAAATAAATATTTTAATGGAGGAAGCCACTTGGGGATTATGAAAAAAACCTGGTGCTAGGGAAACTCTCTGGAATCCACAGGTATGACCCCAGCTAAGTCTCTGAGCAGTGATGGAGAGGCTGCCTCAACTAGCCTTCTCCTGTAATCAAATTGATGACCCCTCTACTTGTTATTATAGAATCTTCATCCAGCGACTGATGGAAGCAGATGCAGAGATCTACTGCTAAGCACTGGAAGAAGCTTCCAATCCAGTCGAAGAGAGGGAGGAGGAATTATATGAGCAAAGAGGTCAGATCATGGTGAAGAAACCCCACAGAGACTGGCTTTGGACTGGCAGCTTGGGAACCTGCATAAGATCAAACTAAGACTTTTGGATGTGGATAAGAGTTGTATGGCCTGAGCAGTTGATTGGGCCTCTGACAATGGATCTAGACTTTATCTCTGGTTCATGAACTGGCTTTTCGGAACCCATTCCCTATAAAGGAATGCCTTGCTTAGCCCTGATACAGCAGGAAGGGGCTTGTTCCTCCCTCAACTTGCTGTCCCAGATTTTGTTGACTTCTCGTGGGCGGCTTTATCTTCTTTGAAGAGTGGATGGGGAGGAGATCGGGAGATTGATAACTGAGTGGAAGGCGGCGAAACCGTGGTTGGTATGGAAAAGAAAAACCTTTTAAATATTAAAAATGTCAAAAAAATAAAAAACCCTAAGCAAACAAAACCTAACCAAGCCCAAACCCAAACGCCAAACTATCCTTTTTCCAAACAGTTCCTATTTAATGTATTATATATAGTCACAACATACTCATTATATAGCTCTTGTCTGATTGGTTGAGCTAAACAGGGACTTAAGTATCTAGTGTGTGCCTCATTGGATGGGTTTCTTTGGGGCTCCTGCAGAAATTCTGCTACAGACTACAAATATGAACACTTACAAGCAAAGCTGGATAAGAATTATTATGAAGTAAAAGGGTTTAAAATCAGAATGCCTGAAATGCCTCTTAAATTCTGAGAACAACATTTGTTTTTAATTTCTTTCTATCTAACTGTCTGTGCTAAATGTGTTGGTTTTCATTGTGGTTTGTTTCTTTTTATGAATATTAAAAGTATGCTGTTCTAAAATCCTCTGGGGAATTTTTAGTTGACATGATATTTGCCTTTAGCTTCATATATAAATGATATTATAGTGATTCAAAAACCACAGAGGAAACACTCCCTGAACTGTGCAGTAATCTCCCCCACTTGATTCTGCTATTTTAAAATTAAATCACTAGCTTGACACTATGAAATATATTACTTTACTAATTTCAGTTTTCAGCACTATCACATTTATGTTGTCTACAATAAAATGCATTTTTTATAATTTATTTATTTATTTATTTATTATGTATAATGTTTTTTCTGCATGTATGCCTGTACACCAGAAGAGGGCCCCAGTTCTCATAACAGATGGTTGTGAGTTATCATGTGGGTGCTGAGAATTAAACTCAGGACCTCTGAAAAAGCAGCCAGTGCTTTTAACTGCTGAGCCATCTTTTCTGCCCCTGGAATACATTTTTTTTTTATGCAATTAAAATACTACTTAGGATGGAGGGATATTTTATCCATTAAAGGCTAGGATGACAACTAAAATGCATCTGAGTTCTTTCCCATTTAGATTAATAACAGAAAACATTTATGTTCTATGATGTAGAGAATTGAGGTTCCTGTGACTTGAACACTCTTTGGAACTTTCTAGATTGATTAATCCATGAGCTCTTCATGCTGATTCTAACTATCATGTTGACAGAAAGTTCTATTGAATAAATTCAGTGTTAGAGACATTTCCTGTTGACTCAAACAGTGCATCCTCTGAAGAATATTAGGAATTCAACCAAAGAAAGTTTCAGGAAAAGAGCATAAGAACATAAAAACATATGATAGAAAAAAGATGTTTTTTTCAACTGAACTGAGTCATTCTATTATAAGACTATAGAAAAAAAAAAAAAAGAAGAAAGGAAAAAACCTGTCACCCAAAATTCTCAAAATAAAACTGGATTTCAAACAATGTTAATATTCTCAGTTAGTAAATTTGATAGCTTATAATGTATTGGAATCAAGTTCCAGTCTCTACGCCTACAAATGCCTGAATCACATATTTAAATATTCCAGTATCTTCTATCTATAGGCATATAGCATGGTCAGTTTTCAACAAAAATTTCTAAGTGTTAACAGCAGAGGAAAAAATATCTCTCATGTACATAGCACCTTTCAATCAGTGTGTTCTTTGTACACCATACGTGGTTAATTTTCTCCTTCAATACACGTGTTAAACTCCCACGGGTCTTTCAGCAATTTTATGGGGGTTATTTTAAGATTATATTAGAGAAAAGATTTAGCAGAATAACAAATGCTTTGTGAAGATTTCTTTCAACTTAAGGAAGTTCGAGTTATTTTTGCATTGTTGAATTCTATGTGGAAATATTGCTGAGACTATAACAAAAATGTCCAAGGGATTTGCAATAGGGTATGAGTAAGCAGGGGACTGGTCACTTAAATAAGAAATATAAAATAAAAAAGTCTTTAACTGAGGGAGAGTCACATGGAAGAAGTTGACACAGGTATATGAGCATTCTGAGGAGGCCTTTTAGATAGTCTTTACATGTTGCACAACCCACTAAATTACCCTTTGTCCCTTCCTCTACTCAAGTATTCTCTTAATAGCTCTACTGGCCACAAAGTTGGATCACTTTCAGAAAAGGACAGGAAATTAATTCATTGAACTCTATAGCATGATGAATTAGTTGCTTGTCTCCTGGCCTAGAAAGAATAGCTGACAAAAGCAACTTAAGGGAGAAAGGGCTGACTTTGCCTCACAATTCAAAGAGATACTGTTCATCATCGTTGGGATAGCATGGCTGCATGGGAACTACTCATCACATGGCACCATGGTATAGGAGCTGGTTACTCTGCAGTGGAAGAAATGTCAGACTACCTGGCACTACCCTCAATGAATCATTTCTTTCCATAGGCCTTCATCTACCTCGAGTTCCACAACTTTCTCAAATACTACATCAGGAAAAACTGTGCAAATGCTCAAAAGTATGCAGGACATTTTACATTCAAACATAATACATGATCCATTGGTGACAGTTACTTGTCTCAAGTTTTGTGTTCAAATTTAAATAATGCCAGCAGGTCCAAGATAAAGATAAACTTGGTTTCTTTTTGCCTCTGTTTTGTACAGCAAGAATAGTCATCCTTTGTCTTGTGTTTGAGTAGGTTTACCTCAAACTAACAAAAGCAAGCTAAAAACTCAGACATCTCTATGGAATGCTCTTCAGCATATTCTGAGGCTGATTTGAAAAATATTTGGGAGGTGAGAAAAAAGATGATTGATGATGAGATGATGATAATGATGAGGAATATAATTATTATTTTAAAAAGTCAAACCTGTAGATGAAACTTTTCAAAATGCTTTCTAACCCCAGGTACATACCTAAAAAAAAAAATGGCTGTTGCATTGTGGGATAAAATTACCTTATGTTGATAACAGCTACATAATGAAATTTTTCAATTTAAGGAAAAGGATTGAGAGATTATATTGTATGGTTAGAAAAGAACCTGAAAGATAGAAAGCAAAATAAATGCTGAGTAATGCTGTTAATAGCCTTGGAGTTACATAGTGTCTTACCTTTTACCTAATAAATTTACACTTGCATCCTTCAAATGCCTTCTGAGTGAAGGACACTGCAATTCATTTTGGAGAGAAAGTGAGATGTTCTCAACACAAATGTAAAGGAGGGTGATTTAGAAAGACAGAAAACAGTTGCCCAGATCGGAATAGTGTCAAAGTATATAGATTAACAGTCCCATCCTGTGAGGAGTGGCCAGGCCCCTCTGCTCACTTGTCATTAGGGTCTCCTAGTATTTTGCACCCAAAGAAAGACAAGCCTCTCTTCCCAGAGTCCTGCAGGGCTTGCTGCTTAACCAGCATTTTGCATTCTAATGCAGTTGCTTCCTTCACCAGAAAGAACATACAATATGGTCTGGACCTGTACAGACCTGAGCTATCCTGACAGTACCTAGCACTTGATGTGTCCTGTGGTGAGAAATTCCGTTTATGTCTGTATAAACATGGACATATACAGATCAAACTTTGTTTATGTCTTTGTCATCATATAACCAGAAATCCAACTCTATATTAACTATATATAAAATGTATAAACTCAAGGCTTTGGGAAAGAAGGAGAGAAGGCGGTTAAATATGAGAACAAGAGGGAAGAGGGAGGAGGAGTAAGAAGAGAAGAAGAGAATGAAAGGGAAAAGAGGAAGAAAAAAGAGGAGGCGATGTTGGGGAGAAGAAGAGAAGGAAGGCGTGGAGGAAGTAAAAGGGAAGATGAGGAGGAGGAAGAGATGAGATGAGAATGAGGATGAGACGAGGCAGAAAGAAAGAGGAGAAAATAAGAAGGGAAACATTAGTAAGCAGCCACTTCTAACTAATGAATTTGATGGGCACAGGTCAATAGGAAGTGAATGAATGTTCTCCAGGCATCTCTCTGTGGTGTGTATGATGCTTCTGTTACATAAAGTAGCAGGTATACTGCTTTCTCAAACCTAATAGAGATTTGCTGTTTATACCTTTGCATATGCCAAAAGTATGGAAAGTTAAGCGAGCCTACTTTTCAAATAATTGATCCTCTGTAGAAGACTTCACAAAAATTCCCTTACAAGGCGAGTCCATGCTGTTTGTAATGCTATGAAAGTGGTGTGCTTATAGAAGAGCCTCAGGTTTACTACCCGCCAAACACAATCACTACACACAGGGCACCAGTGAATGTGGATACAAAGTTGTAAAATGTCAGCACACCATACAGAGGTCTGTGTCCATTCACTAGGTCTCAGCAGTCCACACTTCTATCGCTTTTTCTTCCTAGTTAGTTTGCTTCTCTGAATTACCCAAGCACACTGTTTTAGACTGTGTCTGCAGAGTTCTGCATGTTACAGATTGTGCAATTAGACTTCAACAGAGTACCAGAGGCACTGTAAAAACCTCTGAAAAAATCAATACGGCATCAGTGTGAACAGCATATTTTGTTCAGTATGGAACAACTATTGTCCTAATTTTCATCTCAAAAATTCTATGATTGGATAAAAACTTGCCTTAACCTTATTTTTCCAAACGTTGACTTTCAAATTATTGTATTTGGTGTATCTAATGGAGCATTCTTCTTAGAATGACCTGGTAGATGGCTCATTGCTTGTTGCACAATCATAAGGACCTAAGTCCAAACACAAGTACCTATGTAAATTTAAATGTGGTCTTCATCATACAACATTCCAATGTTGGTTTGGCAAAATGAGATGCAGATGCAGGAGGGCAGCTCCTTCCTGCACCAGCTCTGTTGACATATTTCATGGTGAATACAAACACAATGTGGGATGAGGGCTGAGATCTGATTTGTCCACATTTATTGTTGTATGTTCATATACAGAAATCACAACACTTACATGCTCACACACATGTATACACACCAATGTAGAAAACTATACTATGGCAACTTTAGCTTTCAAGGCTTGTGAATGACTCAGCCAATAAAGGCACCTGGGATAAAAGCCTGTAAGGCTGAGTGCAATCCCTAGGAACTGAATGGCTGTTGCAAGAACTGACTTCTCCAAGATATCACTCTGTGAGATGTGTGCCTGTGTGCACAGCACACACACTCACACACACACACAAATGTGAAAAGAATTCTTTTGAGAAGTGGCTTCACTTTTTTGTACTGCTCAGAGATCCATTTGCTTGAGCCTCCCAATGTTGAGATTAAAGGTAGATATCACCATACACAGCCTAAAAATTGTAAAAACTCATTCGTTTTAGAAGGCTTTGGGTCTTATCCCTCTATGTATCCCATATTGGAATAAGAGGTGGGCAGGACTGAAATCTTTTCCAGCATCACACACACAGTTGTTAAAATATCTAGAGCTCAGACAGGAAACTAGTTGCACAATAAATGTAGTGTTATATAAAGACACGTTCCCAACATAATTCACACATTCTAAGCAAACTTATGTGGGAAACCGACTCCACATATTATACAGCAGTATTTATCAACCTTTATAACACTGCCACTCTTTCAAAGAGTTCCTTATGTGTGGTGACCCTCAACCATAAATTTATTTTTGTTGTGACTCCAAACAAACAGTAGTTGCTTGCTACTGTTATGAAATACAATGTAAATATCTGTGTTTCCCAATGGTTTCATGTGACCCAACTAAAAGCGTCATTTAACCCCCAAAGGAGTCTCGACATTGCTCTAGAGTGAGTGCTGACCTTGAACTCTTGATCTTGTTTCCACCTCCCCAGTGCTGAGACTAGATGTGTACCTCCATGTCTAGATAACATTTTTTTTAAAAAAAAAATTACAAAAATCTTTCAATGTGGTCTTTTCTACATGGAACTTAAACTGTGGTTTCTTTCTCATTGAGAAGGCAGAAATTGTCACTGCAAGCAAGCAAATTGCTCCCAAGTTGTTAAAACCTCAGTCTATGCTTAAACTAGAGATAATTCTATTTTTTGCTGTTGCAAATGCATTGTCTATCTTACTGCTTTCAATGAAATCAGCTACCATATGATAACACAGCTGGAGACTCAGCATCACCCCTGACAACCAGGAAGGTATTTCTTCAGTCACGCAGCTGAGAAGCGTTGACTCTTCTCAGATTATTACAAAAAGATTTCTAGAGATCTTCCCCCACCAAGTGTTCATCTTAAACTTCAGTATGGAGCAGTAACATCGTTTGATTATTCTTACCAGAATCAGGCTGTGGTGATATATATTTAATAAAATTAATCTGAGTCAACCACAGATCCAAGCCAAGTCAGGGAGTGGCAATCCATACTTTTAATCCTAGCTTTAGGAATGTGGAAAGAGGAAACTAAGATAGCTGGGCAGAACAAAAGAAGAGGATTTTTTAGCTTTTCACTATGCCTTCCTTTTTGGCTGAGAACTGAGAGGCATTCAGTTGGAGGATTCCTGGAGACAGGCCTGAGGAATTAGCTGGGTGACTGTGGTTTGTTTCTGATATTCCAGCTTTCCCCCAACATCTGGCACCAGGTTTTTATTATATACTAAGTAGAGTTTGTGCAACATCAGGCCCTCATGATATTGATAGTGATCACCTCACACAACTCACATTTTGGTGGATTTTAGAGAACCTAACTCCAGCCTTGGAGCAGCAAGGACTTTCATTACTGATCTATCTCCTTAGCTCTTTGTACTGTTTGACTTTTCCAATTTGGCACATATTTGATGAGGAAGAATCATAACTGAGAAAATGATCCTACAAGATCAGCTTGTGGTCAGACTTCTGAGGCATTTTCTTCATTACTGATTGATGTGGGAGAGCCCCGACCATGGTGGATAGTGCCAGCCTTGAGGAGGTGGTTTTAGAGTATATAAAAAAGATAGCTAAACAAATCATGTAGGGAAAGCCATAGATAGTACTACCCCATTGCCTCTGCTTCTGTTTCTTCCTCCACGATCCTGCCTTGAGATGCTACCCTGACTTCCCTCAATGGCAGACTATAAGCTATAAGCTGAAATAATGCCCACATTGCAATACAATGATAGGTTGCTTAATTTTTCAAGACCAATGTGTTGCTTGTCACAGTTTTATTTCTCATGACCCACTCAGTTGCCTATATACATAACTTGGTTAGAAAACCAGGTTTTGGGTTTTTTTTGGGGGGGGGGGAATGTGCAATCCTTAAAGTAAATATTGATTTCACTTTTGCCATTTAAATGGGTAATTAAATTAACTGTCTAGTCTTTAAATTCTGTGATTGCCTTGTGACCCCGAAATGAGTAGGATAAACACATGCTTCTAGGTGCACATCAGCATAGAACCTTCCAGTTAATGTCCAGGATCTGCCACTAGAAGTCAGAGATTGTAGGAAATGAAGCATGTGAGCCAGATTGATAGATTACAATACCAATATTGATGCTAATGTCCTTAATACATGAGAGAACTCAGGAACTGAACTGTACAGAATGAATTTAAACATCGATTACTTTTTTGGAAGGCCAGCCTCCTTAGATCATTAGCATTTCCTGAAAACATATAGGGTAAATGTTTCCTAACATAAGAACAAATCGTATTTATTTTAACACTAATTTTAAGAGCTTAGGAAATAGGTTTATATATCAAGCAAAATGTATTTCTCATTAGACATTTCGTTAGCTTCTAGGGAATATTTCATATAACAGACTATACTATTAAAAAAGTATATGTTTCTTCTTTCTATATATTTCCATATGATTTCCCCTCTGTCAGAAAGGCTATTCTATACACATTTAAAATCATATTTATACTCTATGTGTTATCTTACACTGCACTTAAGAATGCCTTAACTGATCCAAACAGCTTTTATTCAATTTTTCTTGTATTCTTCTCATATTGTGTTCTCTCATTCCTTTTCTCTATCACTTAATTTCTTTGAATCTTTTCTATTTTTATGCCTATACTAATACCCTAATAAGATTGTTTTAATTTTGTAGTTAAATCAAACATAAAATAATCATATAGAAATATAGTAAATGCAATACATGACTGGGGTTAATGAATATCATTATTTGTAAATATAAATATGATTATTAAGTTTATTTTATCTGATTACTAAAAAGAAATCAAATAACTGATCAATATTTTATGAAATTGGTTAACCATTGTTTATAAAATTTTATGTTATTTCTAATGCTTTGTTATTTTATGATGTTTAATGATGCTATTTGTTTAATGATTTCTAGTACATTGTTATTTTAGTTACCAGTACAATGTCTAACTTTGTAATAGAACCTTTGTTTCTGTTCCTGATGATCTCCAAGGAATAAATTCTGAGGGATAAGATACTTACTGCCTGCGATTATTGTCAGAATGTGTTTTAGGAAGATTAGATAATTATATTGGTAATAGTGTGTTGAATTGCTTTTATTTATGTGTATACGCCTTTGAATTAAGGGCTCAGGGAGGACAGAGTGCATCTTATAGCCTGGAGCTGCAGGTCCAGGCAGTTACAAATGACCCAACTTTATTGCTGGGAAGCAAATTCTGGTCCTCAGCTAGCGAAACAAAAACCGTTAACCTCTGCGCTATCTTCCCAGTCTCTATTATTTGTTTCTTAAACTTCATTTATATTGTAGAGGAGATTCAACTCTTGCTACAGAGATATCATAAATGTTAAATGTGTACTTATGTTTTTACATATTGTTTATGATAAGTACTAGCCTCTCTTGATTGGTTATAATTCTTTGCATAGCTATTTGTCAATATATCTATTTGGTCCATTGTACTACTGGAGGTGTAGTTTACGAAATAATTTTTAATCCCAAATATTTTTTGTTCACAGCAAGAAATAGTAAGACTTGAGGTGGAAAACAAGGTGGTATATGGGTTAAAAAAATCACTCAACCACAAAGTTGATAGGTTTTTTTTTTTTTTTTTTTTTTTTGTTTTTTTTTTTTGGTGCTGATGTTCTTGTTGGTCATCCCATCATACTGGCATCTTCAAAATACTTCAGGGTTCTGCAGCTATTATGCTGAATTTCCACCAATAATCTCTTCGGGGCTATCTTAAGTGCAAAGCCTCAACTTTCCCTTGACCTGTTAATTCCTTCAAAATCAGTACCACCTGGGTAACTCTTGCATTGCTAAGGTTGCTGCCAGCATAAAGTACAAATTTAGCCACAACCGGAACACAGCCTCTGTGTGCTGACCTTAAGAAAATACTTCCCAAAAGATTTCACCTTGGCTGTTGTTTTCTTCCTAATCATTACTAAACTCTCAGCTCCAGCTGACCAGCATAGTAATGCTAGTCTTTTCTTAATTATGGCTTATTCCTCAGCTCTACCTGACCAGAAGAACAGATTCTCAATGCAAAATAGAAAATATCCCAATCTACACAAGCCAGGACTTCATCATCAGTATGGTTTTTAACATTCTTATCTTGCAGACACGCTTTCTTATAGAACCCAGAATCAGCAGTCTAAGGATGGCCCCACCCACCATAGGCAGGGCCCTCCTACATTAATCACTTATTAATAAATGCTCTACAGGCTTTTTTCAGTCTGATCTTTTGGGGGTATTTTCTAATGGAAGTTCCATCTCTCAAATCACTCTAGATTCAGTCAAGCTGACAAAAAACAGCCAGCACACCATGAGGGTTTAATGTTGCTGTATATGTTAATATGAGTTGCCAGATCATGGGTAAGCTAGACCCTCAACCAATGTAGTTTTCCCTAAGGAACCAATATGTGCTGACAGTGCATTGTTTGGATTGTGTGCAATTGGCAGAGGTAGACTCTTATTTCAGCTGAATTATGTTACAGACTCTGATTAAAGTGCTTTGTCAAGTTAGAACAACAGCTCAGAGGTTAAGGGCATGACCTTCTTTTCCTGAGAATCCAGGTTTAATTCCCAGCACCCACAGGGCAGCTCACAAGCATTTATGACTCCATTCTAAGTGATCCAATGCTTTCTTCAGGCCTTCTTAGGCACTATACCCACATAGTGAACATATATACATGCAGGTAAATACACATATATATGTAAAATTAATCATTTTTAAATGAGCCTATGCTTTTTTATAGGAATGTCAAAATGGTAAAACATGCTGAACCAATATAGAATGCCAGTCATGGGCTGACCGTCTTTCAACTTCTTTCTGTCTCTACAATAATTGAATTTAAAGGGCTTTCCTGCAGTTCCCCCAAGGAATTCAATCTCTAATCAAGTCTAATTGGTGTTTTCCCATGAGGTGAGAATTAGTTCACACAGAGGAAAGAATTTAGTATGCAGGAAGAGCCTTGAGAATAAGGGAATATCTTTTCACACAAATGAGTCAAGTTTGGATGAATTTCTATTTAATTCTTATATAGTTATAATCAATGCAAAGATAATGTTTTCTTATAACATGTACTTTTAAGAGTCACATAAAATAAGTATAGTATGAAACTGAAGATATATCAAGTTATCTAAAACCTCACTTTAAATTATTATATAACCTGTGATATTTTAAAAGTCTGACAAAAGTATTTGAATAGATATTATTTCACTGGAGGATTTTTTGTTAAAGTATTTTGATGCATGAAAACCTGTTTTCTTACCTTTAGTTTAAAAGTATAGAAAAATGTCAAAGATGCAATAGTTAATATTCAAGCATATTAGAACCAAAATTATTTACTGTTCTGATAGTTTTTAATTTTCTTAGAAAGCTTAATGACTTACACAGAAATTTGAATATAGTTCCTTATGTTCCATTGTTTCTTTTTGCTCCTTGCTTACTTCTTTCTTCTGTTTTTAAACTTTCCTTATACTTTTTTGTATTTATTTAATTATTTACTTACTAAGTGAGTGTGTGTGTGTGTGTGTGTGTATGAGTGTGTGTGTTGTGTGTTTGCCATTAAATAATGCAACTTAACTGAATCAATTCTCTCCGTTCACCATTTGGTTCTTAGGGATTGATCTCAGAACAGCAGGCTTGGCAGCATGTATCTTTACCTGCTCAAGCATCTGATTAGTCCTAACTCCCATTTTTTATGAATAGCAAACATTTTAGAATGCATTTTAGGTACTTCTGTTTGTCAGTTTTAGTTGTCAACTTGACACACTTGGCAAGAGGAAACCTCAGCTTAGGTATTGCTTTTAACAGACTGGCCTATGGGCATGTCTGCATAATATTTTCTTTGGTAACTGAAGCAGGAGGTCCTAGCCTTCTGTGGGCAGTCCAAAACCTAGGCAGGTAAGGCTTCATTGTATAAAAAGGTAGCTGAACAAGCTGGATGAAACAAACCAGTAAGCAATATTACTACTCCTCATGTCTCTGCCTTTGAGTTCCTATATCTAGGTCCAGCCTACATTTCCTTTGGCTAAGAGACTTGTAAGACTAAATAAACCCTTTCTCCCCCAACTGCATGTGGTTAAGGCCAGTAATATGAAGGTATTGATGGGACAATGAAACTTAAATGATTGCAGTTGAAACAAATGTTTCTAATGCCTAGTTTTTAGAAATATTAAAGTACACATCTCATGTTTTGTATATAGTGAAGTATACTTCAATATTCTATAATTGAAGATATTTTAAAAAATAAACCAGAGGAATACATAGAGGGCCTTAATATTTTATAATCATTGTAACTCATTTTGTGACAGTTACAAATATGCTTTGCTGTATATGGAATACTTTATGGTCCACTTGGTTAATATTTGTTAATTAACTCATGAGTTACAACCAAATATTCTGAAGATGGTAGATTCTTTATTCTTCATTAATTAATACATCTATATTTTCATTAATTGGAAAGATTATTTAAAAATGTTATACAGGTAAAGATAAATTAATTTAAGTTGTTTTGCTACTGATGTTTCTAAGGGCATTTTTGGGTTTTGTAATGGTTATTTTGCTTTTATGAACAAGGATTAATCAACTAACTCACCAGCACTCCATAACCATTTGCTAGTTAGTATTTTCAGGGTGAGTGTAAAATAATGTTTCTGGTTATTAAAATCTTATATAAAATTATGGGAATTGAAATATCTTATCTCTGTTTCATATATTTATAGTGCCTTATCATAAAATTATATCTGTATTTATTTTAGGAGTATAATCTGAAAAAGATGTCTGTTAATATTTTGTTTTAGAGATTTTTCTTTCCTTTGTGATAGAAACCTTATCTGAGGTTCTTAGATATGGATTCAATATAAGGTCTGAGTAATAAAGGGAACATCTGAGACTTGAAAGTTTGGGTCAGCAAAACATTTCATAAAATGGGTCACAGGTTATAGGGAGAGAAATTCAAGGGGAATACAAAGGGCATGATGGGTCAGAGAAGTCAATATGGCATTATGTAACTGTATTTTGGGGGCTGGTGTAGTAAGATAGAAGAAGAAAACCCCAAACTCAAACATTTTTTAAAACTAACCTATCAGGACCTGAAAAAAGTCAATTGTTTCAAAACAGTCAGAGCCCTGAACCTACTGGCTGTTGTTCAACAGGCCTCTGGCTGGAGAGATAGAAAAAATGAATGAATTTTCAACAAGGGAACCACAGTTTACCACTACCAAACTGCACAGCCTAGTAACACATGGGTGAGACCCCAGGCAGTGTTTGCCTTTTCAAATTTACATTGATAATAATAATACATAGTTGGTGTTACATCTATTATATAACTTTTCTGAGGTGAGAGACAAGCTTTACTGTTTTCTTGTCACTACCTCTTTTGCTTGTTTCCATTTTGTAAAAATTACAGATAGTAAATTTTTTCTATTTCTATTGTATTACTAAACAGTCTACTTCAAATGTTGCCATGGCTATGTCTGTCTGAGTCTGTGACTCAACAATAGCCATGGACTGGGCTGATGTCCATGACTTCTGTTACCTTAGGGAGGTGATAGAAACCATACCTGTTGAAACCCAAGGGTCAGGCTGAATCAGACTTGTTCCTCACTGACCTGGGAATGACCAATCCTATTTCTCACTGGACCCTGAAGCAGGAGAGCTGGTACCCAACTCTCCACTTCCATGAAAGAGCTGACCCCAGAACTAGGGAGAAATGACCCACACATTACCACAGGCTTGGGAGAGCTGGTCCTAATGGTATGAGCCCAGGAGAACTGAAGCTGACCCTTGTCTGAAGTGGTGGTCCCAATGGCCTCGAACAACCAGCTTGGTTACCAACCAGATCTACATCCTGGACCTTGAGCTGGCCCACCCTAACAATGGCCCCCACCTATGATCTGTTGGAGTGCACAAAGGAACAGATCCTGTGGAGCTATAACCACAGAATGTCCATATTTCAGGGCCACAACAGCATATCTGAGAAGAATTTTTATGAAGGCCCAGTGATGATGGTGTACCAGAAACCAGAGGCCTAGAACCAGACTAATAACTCTTTGCAATGAATATACTGCAAGAGGGGCTGATTGGACAAAATGGGTGTATATGACACCCAATGCCACTAGGATGAATACAGAAGTGTTAGATGGATGAAAGATTTATCTGGTTTTGTTGTGGTTGTTGCTGTGGTTTTGTTGTTTTGGGTTTGTTTTGGTTTTTAAATTAATTTTTTGAGGGCATAGCGCAGGAGTAAAACGCAGATATAGAGGGACTGGATGGTGAAAAGGATTGCCTGCTTCATGTGAAATTTCCAAAGAATCAATAAAGGATTATGTTTAAAAGTTTAGAAAATAACAATAATTGTGAAATTTATTTTTCTTTTAATAACTATCATCAAAATGAAAAGAAAATATTTTAAAATTGTTTCAGTTACTCACTTTAACATACTGCATTTTGAAATATATTGATAAATAAATATAGAGTAAATATAGAGATATATAGTACAGATAATAGAAAGACTGTTGTTTTTATTTAGTCCTAATTAAAAATGGCTGTAAGTTTTGTGAACTATGTGAAATGCTGTAGTATTCTTATGATTGCAGAAGAATTCAGTAAAGGCCAAGTGACCTAACTAAATAGTATTTGATAAACATTGACTATAAATCATAACTTGGTTTTCAATTGAATTCTGAGTACAAAATGTCATTCCCCAATAGTACATTCCCTCTCATGTACTTCTTTGCTTCAGTCTGAAGCAAAGAATGATGAACTGATTCAAGCTTCTACCTAAAAAATCAATTCTCATTCTCTCTCTCTCTCTCTCTCTCTCTCTCTCTCTCTCTCTCTCTCTCCCTCCATCCTTTGTGTGTTTTGTTAAGAGTTTGTTAATAAAACTTATTATCAAATGTAAATATTGTTTTAGTTTATAGCACATTTTTCTTAATTCTTATTGAAAAATTGTTTACTTAATATAACATCATGTAAAAAAGTGTGTTTACCCTGTTATATTTAGTTTTCAAGTTATAAAGCAACAATATACATCATAATATACTTTACTGAATCAAATAAATTTCACATGACCATGTTACCACCTGGAAAATTATAAATTAGTGGTGTCTATCAGGAAGGGCATACCACTTAATCTTGGGACATTGGAATTGGGACATTGCAATACTATTCTCTTCTCTACTATGTCTGAAACCAGAATGAACAGTGGTTTCTGGAATTTGCCCCTCTGAAAAAGGAAAACCAGCTTCTGCAAATAGCAGTTTCTCCATGAGACAACTCAGAAGAGAGCTTATTTCTCATTCTCCACCTGGTCATTGGATCCCCATCTACCACAACTCTATCCAGAAAAAAGAAAAGAAAGTATTGTTGTGCTAGCATAATTAGAAGTGGTGCTGTGTCTGCTGTCCTCTCAGAGGGCTACCTTGCAGTTCTTTCTGCCAAGAGTCTTTGCTATGGCTCCCTATGAGTTTGTAATATTTAAATGGCACATCTCTAATGGATACTGTGGCCAGACAAGCATGCTTGGTTCTGTGTTAGTGTGAGGGCAGGCTTTGAGGTTTCCGATGATCAAGATACTGCCCAGTGTGTTAGGCCATTTCCTGTTGCCTTCTGATCAAGATAAGAGCCAGCAGCTTTCCTTATTAGAGTTTCCGTGTCATCATGTCTCTTCACAGCAACAGAAACCCAAAGTAAGACACCAACATTGCCTCTTCTACAAAAGATTCCTATTACCTTCAGACCACAAGCTAGTCTACATCTAGTCTGATTGATTGATTTGCATTAATGCTAACTTCTAGGAGTGAGACCTGCATCCCTTTTATATCTTTATCTTCTCAAAGTGGCAATGTACCAACTTTCTTAAACAGTGGGCTGTAATCCTATAATAGGAAATGTCGCTGAATCTGAGCACTGAAGGGGAATAAGGCAACAGTAAAGAATCTCTCTCTTGTGTGTGTGTGTGTGTGTGTGCACGTGTGCGCGCGTGAGTGCCCAAGGGTCCAGAAGAAGAAGTCAGATCCTCTGAAAATGAAGTTAAGGCAATTTGTGAGTCACTCAAGGTGATTGCATATAACCTAACTCAGGTCCTCTGCAAGAGTATTAAGGCTTTTTCACCACAGAATCATTTTCTAAGCCTCTATACTAATAGATATCTAGATATATAAAGACCAAAAAGAAAATAAATTCAAGATCCAACACCTAATACATCCAAGGTGTTTTTGATAGTGTCTTGAAGCACAACAGCCCAGATTCTGAACACATGCTGTGTAATTACAGTGAGCTCAGATTCCAGGCGCTGACATTCTGGATTGTAGTGCTTTTGCTATGATAGAAATTATATTTGCTCTTGTAGAAACACAACAGCTTCACTACGGAAAACAAAGACATTTATCTACTGGTGCTCCTCAGTCTGTAAGTGTAACATTAATACATCTTTAGGTTTGAGTATATGTGAAGGTTTTTGTCTTTACAAGCTACTACTATTTGAGAGTTTCTGACTTCAGCTTCTTAACAACACCACTGAATAAAGGTTGGCACAGAATTAGGACATAATTTCCAATCATTCCAGAAATGGCCTACACTTATTTCTGCCAGTTTGGACTAAGTTATTACGAGAAGCAGCATTGTCAGCAGCAGTGGTTATGGAATCAAAATATTGATCAACTCTGAAAAATGTTGAAGATGCCATATGTCCTGCAATGCCAAATATCCAGCCAAGATTTAACTATGTGAAAATAAATAGCCACATCAGGTCATTGATATGTAAATTCAGTGTTGACTTTAATGAATGATAAAATTTTATATACACTAAATAATTGTTTTGAAATAAATGTGAAATGTATTATGAGTGCATGTCTTATTTGTGTACCTATTTTATACATGGATAAATAAACCGAGGTTTGTGAAAGTTTAAGATGCATGATCTAACACATAGTATCCTAAAATATTAAACAACTGGGCTCACAAGACGGTTCATGATGTAAAGGTCCTTGCTAGCAATGCTGAAGTCCCGAGTTTAATCCCTGAGACCCACACGGTGGAAAGAAGGACTTGACTGTCACAAATTGTTCTCAGACTTCTACATTTGTGTCATGGCACGACCTCATCATCCCCAAATCAATAACTGTAATAAAATCGTTGGACAAAAGGTAATTTATTGAAAGATGGTGTTCGAAGCAATACTTTCAGCATTTTTCCAGGCTCCTAATTTATCATTTCCTGGCCACTGAAGTATTTTTTGCTAACATGTTTCCCCATCATTATGAACCCTGAAAAGCCAAGGAGACACAGCCTGAGGAAGCTGGCAGTCTTGTTTATTTACTTCATAGTGATGATTGACAGCGCTCAGTATGGAAGCAAACTGCTTACAAAACCAAGCTGGGCTTTGAAAGCCCAAATTCTATGAGCTAAACCATACAGCTAATCAACTAAAGTGAGGGAAGTGTATGGCTGTGGGAGCAAAATGAAGACCAGAGGAGGCCCTTAAGAACAGAAACTTGTAAAAGTTCCTTAGACTTGCTCACGTTCCCACTTTTCCTCACAAATCCTTGCCTCAAGATATAGAGATTTTGAAATAAAAACAAGTTGTTAATTCTTTTTGAAACCTTTCTTTACAAGCTACTGTGACTGCCATGATGCGGAGAACTGAAGCAGCTTCCCGAGTGTCCACTCTGATACAGGCACGTTCTAAGCAAAAATGAAGAACAGTCTTCACGCTGATTTAAAACTAATCAGGATTTGGATGTTTTCCAGGTATCAGATTTAAGTTAAACAGAACAAATAAGGAAATGTGAGCTTTTAAAAAGTGTCTTTGAATTCTACTTTGATTGAGCAGAGGATAATCCATATTCTTCTATATTGCTGAAATATTAATTTAATACATTTTTCATATCAATTTAATAGCATTCCTATTCCCAGAAATTCTTGTCTTGTCTAAGAAGAATAAAGTGGTTACAGAAATGAAAAAAAAAAAAAAAACTTGCCCAAGTTTGAAACTAATTAGAAGTCAGCAGGGAATTCAAAATCAGCTCACAAAAGATACTAAAATTCCTAATTCAGTTTAAAAGAAATCACATACTTTATATTTCTCAAAATTTGGAAAAGACTAAATGCCAACATTAAAAAAAACTTAAAAACTCAATAATTATGCCTAAACATTGATATGCTTATTAAAAGGCTTATAGTATCTGAACAGACAACAGACTAAAGATAGGAAATTATATTTCTTATAACTATGGTGTATGTATCTATGTATACGTATATGATATAAAACAAAAGTGATAGTGTTGTAGAGAAACACAACATAAGCCAGTCCAAGACTTCTGTTCTTTAGAAATATTTCCAGAGAGATTTATAAATGTTGAGGTATTAAACTCAGCCTTGCCATTCTCCACAGTGTTTTCAAAGCTGATCATCAAAAAAGTAATAAAAATTAATGAATAAAAAATTATGCAAGAATATTTTTCAATGACTGGAGAAATGGCTCAGGAGCTAAGAGTTTGTACAACTGTGGCAGAGGACCCAATTTAGTTCCCAGTCTGCATGTCAGGCAGCTCACAATCACCTATGGCATTAGCTCCATGGCATCTGATTCTTCTAGTCTCCACTGGAACATGTACTAAGCTGTAAATGCTCACACACAAACACACGTACACACATACAGAGTTAAAAATAAAAGAAATTTCTGAAATGACTTCACATTAATCTATATAAACAACTTAAATGCCTAAGCGGGCATTAAATATTACAGTATACAAATGTATTTGGGCCAAAATAAAACAGAAGGCAAAATTATCTTATATAAGTGTGTGTGTGTGTGTGTGTGTGTGTGTGTGTGGTGTGATTCTAAAATGTAAACAGGTTAAAATATACTTGCTATAAAGAGCTGAATACTAATGATTTCTAGGGAGTGAGGGCAAAGTTACTTTTTTTAATCTATGATATTTGTACTGTCATTATGATATATTATGACAACTTAAAGCAAGCCAATATGACTCTCAAACTTTCTCTAAAGATATGATAAAACAAATATAAATATTTATAAAGAACACTTGCATGATCATTGTGAGGTGAGATTTTCCCTATTAGACAGTAAACATGGGCCTTTGTTGTCCTTTGCTTTACCCACAGCCAGCAACACTGTTGCCAATAACTGCTTGCTGAAGGAATGCTAAAACCTATGTATGATGTGGGCTGCCTAATGAATAATGTCTACAGAGAGACACCAGATGAAAAAAGAGAAAAGGAAAGAAACCTAAAAATCTCCCAGTCCTGGAGATATTCATGGAATATTATTTCAATTGATCCACAACATTTGTCCACAAACTTCAGATTAGTAAAAAGAAAAATAATTTTTCTTTAGTATTTTTGAAGATTATAGATATGTGTCAAAAATAAATTGAAAAATTAGTATTACCCCCCAAAAAAGATATAATACTATATAAAATGAATAAAAACTATCCCTGAAAAGAAAGTTGATTTCAGTTATTTATTTACTTACAGACAGGATCTCAAGTATAATACTTTCTGGATTAAAATTTGATATGTATATGAGATTGGTCTTAAATTCACAGAGATCTTCCTGCTTCTTTTTCCTCCGCTAATCCTGGAATTAAAGTCATTCCTAACACACATGGCTAAAATACAATTTTTCTCATCAAAGTTAAACTAAATGTCATTATATTTACTAGATAAACTCCATTAAAATGCAATGAGAAACAAAACCTAAGAAAGATAACTTAAAAATAATTAGATATTTTAAAAATATATTATGTTCCTTATGTTATAAAAATGGATATATAAAAAAATGAATATCTATTTCAAATCAACAATGATGTAATTAATAAAGATTATAGTTCCCACCCACGTGATGGCCCAGAGGGTAAGGGCAGTTAGTGTTGAGCTTAACATTCTGAGTTCATTCTCTAAGCCCCAGGGCTCATATGGAGGAAGAAATTAAAAAAATTGTGTAAGCTGTCCTTTGACTTCACATGTGTATGATGGCACAAGGACACCACACACACACACTCACACACACACAAACACACACACACACACACACACACGTAAATTAATACATTTAATTTAGTGAGCAATGGTGTTTGACAATATAAATCACACACATTTCTGGGAATGTACCATTAATAAAGACAGTGTGAAATATACACATTCAGTGTTTTAATGTGAAACTGGAAGAAGAATATAAATTTTGATAAATGTCAACTTACATTGGGTTAAAGATTTCATATTTCGACTTTGCAGTTGTTACTTTATTGTTACAACTTAGCAAGTGATTGACATGGTTTCCCTCCAGAAGACATGGGTTTAATCTTTAGACCAGCATGATGGAAGAAAAGAACTCACTCCTGCAACTTGTCCTTTGATTTTGACAAACTCAACCTGGCACTTACCACTTCCTGCAATACATAAATACACACATTAACATTTTTAAAGGTCAATATCCATTCCTGTGATTGCTGCTCCATGCAACTATTTGTCTAGTAATACAATAAAATAAAGTAAGACTGTAGTGGGGCTTGAATCGGGAGAGAAAAAGAGATACATGTTCAACTGAACATAGGATAGTTCACACATGAAAGAAGGTTCAAGAGAATAAACTAAAACAAATAAGCATATTCATGGTGAGCTTTTGTTAAAATGACTAGTTATAAAAACAAATACTATGAATATAATTTTCCTTGAAGCTATACATAAGCATTTAGAAAATGAAGTCAGAAAGAAGGACTAACATACTCAATCTCTCCTATGAAGTATTAGTACTGTAGTCACAGGAGCATTGGCAAAAAATCCAAAGGCCTACATGTGACATCTTTAAAAATTAGAGAAAATTAAACTGTCTTATAAAGGTTATAAGGAATGATTACATATGGGGAAACTATTGTTTATATAATGAATTTATATTTAGAATGAATAATTTGAAGGTACAATACTAACTTTTACATTAGATTTTTATACATCAAAATTGAGTAATGAGGAAAAGATTTCCTGTGGGTTTTAAACTTTTAATTTTCTTTTTTTATGTTTTTTGTTGTTGTTACATTTCTTTTTTTAATTTATTATGAATAAAGTCTCATTATTTTATTCATGTATCCTCTTGTTCAACCCCCTTCCCCCTCTCGACCCTCCCAGGCACTCTCTCTTCTCCTCATCTTATCTCCTCCCAAGCAATAACAGGAGATCCCAAGGTCCCAAGGTAGCTTAGTTCAGCATCTGCTCCAGGCAAATCTGCTTTCCTCATCCCAACATCAAGACTGGGTCAGGTGTTCCTCTGGAGAGCTTCAAATCCCATGCTGTTCAGTAGTTGTGGTTTGCATCTTGGGTATGCTTTGCTTTTTGTCTACTAAAGAGTTCATTCCCTGTTTCTCTTTTGGGGTTTGAGATACCATGCTCAGGAGGATATTTTCCATATCCATCCATTTACCTGCAAATTTTAGAATATCTTTGTTTTTCTTACTGCTGAGTAGTACTCCATTGTGTAAATGTACCACAGTTTGTTAATCCATCCTTCAGTTGAGGGGAATCTAAATTGTTTCCAGGTTCTTACTAATGCTGTTGGGGTTCAAATGTGCATCTTTAGGGAATATGCCTGATAGTGGTATTCCTGAATCTTAGGGAAGATTGATTCTCAGTTTTCTGTGAAACCACCATATTGCAATCCAAAGTGGTTGAACAAGTTGACACTCCCACCAGTAATGGAGGAGAGGTTCTCTCACTCTGCATCCTCTGAAGCTTAGACTATCATCTGTGTTTTTAATCTTACCATTCTGTAAGTTGGTATCTCAAAGTTGTTTCGATTTGCATTTCTCTCATGGCTAAAGATGTTGAGCACTTTTTCATGTGCCTTTCAGCCATTTGTAATTCTTCAGCTGAGAGTTCCCTTTTTAGTTCTGAAGCATACTTTTTAATTTGGTTATTGACAGTTTTCTGCTCTAGTTTCTTGAGTTCTCTATATTTTAGAGATCAATCATCTAATACTTGTAGGGTTGGTAAATATCTTTTCCCCTTCTGTAGGCCGTCATATTGTCTTACTAACTATGTCCTTGGCCTTACAGAAGTTTCTCAAGTTTCAGGATGGATGACATTTACAATATTTCATATGTTTAACCATCCCTGCATTTCTGGGATGAAGCCTACTTGATTATAGTGAATAAATATTTTTATATGTTGTTGGATTCGATTTGCCAGAATTTTGTTGAGAATTTTTGCATCAATGTTCATTAGGGAAATTGATCTGTAATTCTCTTTCTTTGTTGAGTCTTTGAGTGGCTTGGGTATCAGGGTTATTGTGGCCTCATAAAAAGAGTTTGGCAATATTCCTTTGGTTTCTACTATATAGAACATTTTACTCCACCTATGTAGATTGATAGTTTTGCTGAGTATAGTAGTCTAGGTTGGCATCCATGCAGTATTAGTGTCTGTATAATATCTGACCAGGACCTTCTTGCTTTCATTGTTTCCATTGAATAGTTGGGTATTATTCTGATGTGTCTGCCTTTATAAGTGATTTGACCTTTTTCCTTTGTAGATCTTAGTACTTTTTCTTTGTTCTGTAGGTTTCGAGGCTTGATTATTCTATGACCAGCAGACTTTTTTTGTGGGTCTAGACTATTTGGTATTCTGTAGGCTTCCTGTATTTTTATAGGTATTTCCTTCTTTAGGTTGGGAAAGTTTTCTTCTATGATTTTGTTGAATATATTTTCTTAGCCTTTGAGCTGATATTCTTCTCCTTCTTCAATTCCAATTATTCTCAAGTTTGGTCTCTTCATGGTGTCCCAAATTTCCTGAACATTTTGTGTTATGATTTTTGTGTGTGTGTGTTTTAGTGCTTTCTTTAACTGATGTAGCTATTCCCACTATTGAGTCTTCCACCCCAGAAATTCCCTTTTCCATTACTTGGATTATTTTGGATATGCTTGAATCTGTGGTTCAGGGTCATATTTTCAGGTTTTCTATTTCTAGTTTTGTTTCTGTGCCTTCTTTATTGCTTCTATTTCAGTTTTTAATTCTTGGCAAATTTCTTTCACCTGTTTGATTTCTTTTTCTTAGTTTTCTTTATTTTCTTTAAAGGCTTTGTTCATCTCTTCTAATTTTCTGTTTGTATTTTCTTCTATTTCTTTAAAGAATTTTTTTATATCTTCTTATAAGGCTTTTATTAGTTTCATAAAGCTGCTATTAAGGTCATTTCTTTCTGTTTCCTCTTCATTGTTATGTTCAGGTCTTGAAGCTATAGAACTATTTGCTTCTTCAGGTGGTGTCATGTTTACCTTCATATTGTTGTATGTCTTCTTGCACTGCCATCTGACCATTGTTTCTACAGTTCACTCTTGGTTAGTTCTTGGTCAGCTCTTAGTGAGCTGTTGGTCTGAGAGCTATGTGTTCAGAGGGTCAGCTGTTCTCATGAGGTTGCAGTGTTATGCCAGTCATCACCTCTTGACCTCTCACCTCTCAGCTATGTGCCCAGGGACTTGACTGTTCCCCTGCTGCTATTACACCAGCTGTGTTCCGAGTGTGCTGTGCTCTGCATCGAAGCTGAGTGGCCATCTCAGGGCCTGGGTTCAGGTGGTGGAAGTCACTTCCTGACCTCTGACTTCTCAGCTGTGCTTTTAGGAACTCCTCTGCTTCCTTGATGCTAATATAACAGTTTCAGTCTGTGCAGACTGAGTTCTCTGCAGGATAAGCAGAGCCTCCCACCTCTGAGCCATGTGCCCAGGACCAAGGGACTCAGCTCTTCCCCCACTGCTATTGTGCCAGCCCTACTTTGGGTGGGCTGTGCTCTGCCTAGAAGAAGAGTGGCCAACCAAACTTTCAATTTTCTATAATTTTTATATGAGTGTGTGTGTGTGGACTTTTGTAGTTGTGAGTGTGATCATGAATACACCTTGGTGCATATGGGGAGGCTGAGGAAAACCTCAGGTGTCAGCAACAACTGTGACTCAGTTTTTCCTTCTGTTACATGTGGATCAAGATATAGGTCTCTCAGCTTCTTTTCCAGCACCATGTCTTCTTATATGATGCAATGTGCCATCATTATAATAATATAGGAAACCAATGAAACTGTCAAGCCAGCCCCAATTAAGTGTTGTCCTTCATAAGAGTTGCTGTGGCCATGGTATCTCTTCCGAGAAATAGAAACCTTAACTAAGAAACATTAAATATTTATCAATATTTTTTGCATCTGACCTTCTGGACCCCAATCCCTAAGAGGATAAATGTTGACCCTTGATGACCTGTTGACTGACTTCATGTGAATAGTTATGGTATTTGATGATTAGATCCCCTTTATTGCTCTCTAGTCTTTAATAAAAGAATTAAGATTAAATTCTGTTTAAGGAATGTCACAATTCTAATATTCTATGTAGGATACATATTTTGAATTTTTGTTTTGGTTTGTTTCTTTGTTTGAGGAAACTGGTGTACTGAACTAAACTTTTTCCCAGCAGTCTATTCATTTTAACTTTGATCCCAAATGACAATAGCATACAGAAAAAGAAGTTATAAAATTAAATACAAAACATTTTAAGAATTACTAATTTTAATGAAATAAAGTTAAGAAGTTGTGATCTTTATTAGGGCCAAATTAACTGGAATTAATAGAAAAGTAATGGTATTGTCTTTATTAGTAATTCTCTTACCTACATAGGTATTAAAGCTGTGATTTTTGGTGTAAGAATATTCTAGCATAGAGCTCCTATCTAGAAGCAGCTTAGATCTAATTACTGGGATGTATCTTTACTAGATCTCTTTCACTCAAAGTACAGGAGGCATTGTGGAAGATTGAATAATATTATCAAAGCCAGAGGTTTTGGAGGGCACCTATATGAAACATTTTTCCTGAATACGGCATGGGTATTTTATGCATAAACTCACAGTAGTTATGGTTTCCTGCCCAGGACATTCACAAGACCAAGCTGGTCAACATTTTAGCACAGAACTAGTTGACAGCTGCTGGGCCAAGGCAGTAAGTTATTTTTCCAAGTTATGATGTTGGTGATTATTTTATCCTCCAGTAAATTTTCTATTTATGCATATAAAGATGGTATTAACTAAACTGATTTTTAAAGATGTTGAAATTGGAAGAGAAAATGGTGATGAAGAAAATATATTATATGAGTGTATTATATACTTAAAGTTTTATGTATATTATCAAAGAAATTTTTGATAGAAAGAAACCAATCAAACATGTTCTTATGGCAGGAAACAATATTTCTAGAGTCTTCGAAATTGTGCTTTCTATGTTATCTTACAGAAAAGAAATAAAAGTGTATCTTAGTAGAAATACGCCTTTTGTTTTCAGTGATACCAAAATTAAAATTACTTCAATGATGACTCTTACAGATTACATGTTTATTGTTGAATTCATATGAATGGAAAAATGAGGTGTTTTTTTAGACTGGAGAGTAGAGCATACACATAATCTCTATGTGGCTGGGCTACAGAAAACTCAGAATAATGAGGGAGATGTCAAGTTGAGGATGATTCAGCTAAGAAGAGTCAAATAGGTATAAAAGGATTCAGCTTCTATTTGAGGTATGGATCCCACCACATTCTCATTAGATGCTTAAATAAGCCAGTAAAGAAAAATGTCTTTACATCTATGTCCATCTGTTTTGTTGTAACCAAGAAGAGAAAAAGAGAGGAGTAAAGTCTAGAGGGTCAGAAAATAAAGAAGGGAGGTAAAGAGAGTCAAAGAAAATAAAAGCAGAAAGGAGTAAAAGGCAAGAGTGGAGAGGAGAGGAGAGGAAGTAAAACAAAAGATAAGCAAGACAGGAAAGACTGAGACTGAGCTAGAGTGAAGAACCGCAAGCAAGGCCAGCAATCAAGATCTATAAATCCTGGCTGAAGAATGGAACCTGAGTTCATCTCAAGGCATTTTGTTCTGTCACCTAGTCTTAGATAAATGACTGCAGGGACATTCAGAAAGTTCTTTCATTCTGTCAAGAGAGAGAGAAAAAAAACTGAATTCATTTACTGGTAAAGGTCTTACCTAGGATCAATGAAAAGAAATGACTGTAGTATGACTTCTGTCAAAGCCAAGATAGGATGTGCGGGGGGCCTGGACTGGGATTCCATCATACCACCATTTTCAGCCTGATGATTCTGTGCTCAGAAGCACAAGAGGTATGGTTGTCAAGGACCACAGAGCTGCTTCCCAGCTCTGCGACTTAATGAAAGCCCAACCCTCATTAACAGAGTGAATGCAGACAATAGCACATTCTCTTCTTCCCAACTAAAAAGTCCAAGTGAATGTGAGCCAGTATAAAAAGAAAGACATTAATATTCAAAATCTCTGTTGTGCATTATTTTAATTTTTGAGAGACAGTGTGAGTGATGTATACTATTGTTTATTCATAGCAACCACAGAATGTTGCTCTCTTCCAAAATTCTGTGCTTTATTACTTTGAGGAATATTCTCTCCGTGAACCTGGTTCTTAAATGTTTTGGACTACTGTTGCCCCAGAAACATTGCTAGGGTGGCCAGTAAACACTAGACCATATACAGTTCAGAGACTGGGCATCTGAGATCAGGCATTCATGTATTCACAGCTAGTGTTCTTACCCATTGAGTAATCTCCAAGTCTATGGTTGAGCAGGATTTATTAATGACAAAAAAAAATGCTTTAGAGGCAAAATATACATACATGTTCCTGTTGATCACAAACACATTGTCTAGTTATCTTAGATGTCTTCTCCCTCAACTCAGTTACTCTTATATGTTAGGGCACATTTACTGCAGAAAGCTTGCCTACAGAAGATTTATATATAAATTTGCACCTATAAAACATTATCTATATTTATCTATCCATATATGCTTATATATGCATAAGTTCTGCTTGACAAAAACTTTAGGTAATAACACTGTCTATCTGGGAGAATAGTCAGTTAACTGTTCTAAGTATCAGACATATTAACAAAAATAGCCTATTTAATTTGCCATAATCCACACCCCAAGTACAAATATATGTGGAATTAACAATGAATCTTTATTTATATGGATGAGATTTAAAACAAAATTCCTAAATTAGCAGAGTCAATTCTACCTGGCTTGCCAGAAGAGAGTGGTTGGCATAGCTGATATTATCAAGGAGGCCCACTTCTCAGAGAATAGAAATATAGAAAAACTCACATTTCTCCATAACGTAAGCTTCACATTGAGGTAAAAATGTATAGCATTTCTAAATTTACTCATGAAAATTTTGTTATTATATACACAGTGATTAAAAATTCCTAATAGTGTAAGTTGTTAATCATACATTATAATAATATTCTGTGGTTTAGTCTTCTCAAAAGTAAGAGTACTTTATCATCCAGTCCTTTGATTAAATTTATATTTACAAATTGTGATAATTAATTACCTTCCAATATTGCTTCCTATAACTTAGTAAGCAATTTTCTGAGCAAAACAGATAGAAAATAACTGAGGAGGGAGGCAAGGTTGATGCCAGGCATGGCTGATCTCCAGGATAATAGAAAACGTCTCAAAATGCAACATGTCTGTCAAATGCTAACTCTGATGACTGACAAACCTGTCCCAGGCTCCTACTGCTTCAGCTCACAGGCACTTCAAGATGTTAGTCACATTATTTGTCTGCTGCCACTATCTGTGTGGCTTGCAAACATCCAGTCCTGATACTAAGCACGGAGACATTCAAAGGTGAAACCATACTTCCCCCTTGGCAAATGCTCAATTGTTTGGAGATGTATCTCAGTTTTATTTCTGTTTCTATAATAAAAATACCTTGACAAATAAATAAATAAATAAATAAGAAGATGAATGAATGAATAAACAAACTACTTGAGAAAAAATGGGTGTATTTTAGCTTACCATTTCAAGTTACAGTTCATCATTAAAAGAAGTTCAGGACAGGGACTTCAAATAGCTAATCACATGACATCCAAAGTTAAGAGCTAAGAGAAAATGAATGCATGCATATTTCATTGATTGTTTACTTGTGGCTATTTTAATCTCTGCCTACATAGATCATGAACCTCTAATGTAGAAGAAGGTACATGGCTCCTATAAGTTATCCTGTGACCATTGGATGTAAGCTATATGTTCACATATACACACATATAAATTAAATGTAATAATATTTTTAAAAAATTTGAAAAGAAAAATGAACAAATCCTTTAAAGTTCAGTAGGTCCTTCTTGTACTCAGCAATAAATAACCCTGTTCCTCCCTCTAACCACACCCAACCCTTACCTAATAATCTGACATTTACCTCTCTGAGCTGATGAATTGCCCAGAGGCTTTTCTTTATCAATCTCATCTAGTTCTCTCTGTTAGAAAATTATTTAATAGTACTCCTGCTAAATTTTTTGCCTTGAACAAGAATGATGAATAGAGAATCATTCTTTCTAGCTTTACAGGTAGATGTGGCAGTGGAGAAATACTATATTACCTGTAAGTGTGTTTCCAGCTTGGTGCATGTTGCATGGTGGAATGGCGGCACTGGTAGAGTGAACCCTCAGGTGTGGCTATGTAGATCCCTTCCCACCTGCCCTCTTAAAGAAAAACAACACATGGCAGTGGACCCCTTTCTTCTCTTCTTTTCTCTTCTTCCCTCTCTCTCTCTCTCTCTCTCTCTCTCTCTTTTCCTCCCTTCCTTCTCTAGATATTCAATCCAAACTCACTAAAATACACTCTCTGTGTGGTACCTGACAGTGAGAGTGAGTGTCTCTCCCACACGCAAAACACTAACACCACCATCTCTGGTTATCCCAAAGCTCTTCATGGGTCTGTGATATATTATAGATCCCACCTGGCTTTTATTGCGTTTAGAACAGATGTGGGGAACAGCATAGGTATGAAAGGGATAGTTTCTCACATATTATACCTCTAAACTTCTGCAAATGAAAATTGTACATTTTAGGGAGTGGGCTAGGCCACAGACGGTATTATATATTAGGAATTCCCATGACACATTCCAAGACGCCACAGACTGTGACTTATGTTTGATTTCAAAAGCAAAACCATCAGCAAGGGAAAAGGAGATTCAAAGAGAAATATATTTATGAAAAGCTGGCAGTTGATTCAGATTTTAAACTCAGAAGGGCACATATTTCTTTTCTTTTAATATTCATCAAGGCACTCTAAGAAAGAAATGAAGTGTAGAGTATTTTCTGAACATTCTACTCTCCAAGTCATTTTTCAAGGAACATTATAAAGAATTCTGTTTCTTAGGAATGTGTTTGGGAAATGTGGTAGGGAACTTTAATAGAGAGTACTACTGAATTCTGTGGGGGATTTTACATTGTTCCTATTACAATGTAATATTACAATATTAAAGTCCCCAAGAGATGTATAGATATTGGAAGCCATGGATATAAAATAATTATTTAATTTCAAATTCAGAGAAACAGGTATAGCTATTAGCACAAGTTATAGAGAAAAAACTATGTGTAAAAATGTTTGAGAAAAACTGACCAAAGGTTTGAATATATAAATAAATTATAAAATAAATTAAAATTTCATATTGGTGGTTCTTGTTATTGTCATTCTCTCTTTTTGTCTTCCTTTGTCTCTCTCCGTGTGTGTGTGTGTGTGTGTGTGTGTGTGTGTGTGTGTGTGTGTGTGTGCCACACAATATGTGTGGAGGTCAGGGAAAAATTTTCAGGAGTCTCTTTTGGCCTTCTTATGTGGGACCCCAGGATTTAACTCAGGTATTTTGTTGCTATCACAAACACCTACTCACTGAAGTCATCTTTCCTTGCCCATGTAAGCTTAAAGAAAAATATTGTGTTATGCAACTACAAAGTAGGCATTTATTACATTTTGTATTAAGGAAAGCATATTTGCTTTGGTTGCATCTGAAATAACCTATAACCTATTTTTTGTTGTTTTTGTTTTTGTTTAAGACATATAATAATGGTTGGGAGGTGTGGCAAGTACCTTCCATTCTTGTCCTGAGGAGGCAGAGGCAAGAGATCTCTGTGAATTAGCCTAAATTCTAGTCTATAGAGCCTGTACCAGAACAGCCAGGGCTACAGATAAATTAACCTATCTAGAAACAGCAAAACAAAAAAAATATGAAAGGAAGTGAATTTTTCACAAGTTATGTGAGAGGCTAAGGAGATGGTCCAGTGTGGGTGGGAAAAGTATTAACTTCTCCAGCATTAAGACTTAAGTTCAGATGCAAGCATTCATGGTACCCATCTAAAATACCAGAGTTGAAGATATGGATAGAGGAGGATCTCTACTGCTTCCTGAGTAGTCAATCAATCTAAATCATTGGGCACAGATTCAATAAGAGATCATGTGTAAAACCATAAGATGGTAAGATGGCCCATTGCTTCCGGTTCCGCCACCGGGACCAGTGCTCTCTGCGGCGTCCCAGCACACTCTGGAGCAGGGGGCAGCTGAACTCTGCACCTGGCCACACCCACAGCTCCTGCTGCTGCTGAGGGTATCTGCAAGGATCCCTACTGCGACCCCGAACTGAGTGAACTGAGCAAACCAACTGCAGGGGTCTCTGAGGGGCGGATTCAAACCCTGACCAGAGGTGAGGAGGGTTC
>PVIH01004724.1:112761-135434 GCA_004025045.1 Sigmodon hispidus | reverse complement strand
AAAAAAAAAAAAAAAAAAAAAAAAAAAAAAAAAAAAAAAAAAAAAAAAAAAAGAAAAGGACAAATAATCAATCTCATAGAATTAAGTTTAAGGCAAAAACAGAAAATGAACTAATGATTTGACAGCTTATAAAAAAATAAGACATGCATATATTTCTTAAACATAATATAAATCATTCAACATTTTCATTATCTCAATTTTTTAAACTAATATTTTATAATCTCATGTGTATGAGTATTTTACCTGCATGGATATCTGTTTTCCACATGCATTTCTGGTCCTAAGAAAGTCAGAAAAATTTGACAAATCTCATGGAACTGAAGTTACAGAGGATTGTGAACTGCTATGTGGCTGCTAGAAATTGAATCCTAATCCTCTGGAAAAGCAGATAAAGTGATGCTTTTAACTGCTGTGGTGTGTGTACAACCACATGATTTTGTTTTTTTCTAGATCATTTTCATCTAAAAATATCACTGCATATCCAAAATGACTGGAATCATCTGTATGAGTAGGTATGTTTTACTTTTCCAGAACCCAATGGTGATAGAATCTCAGATAGAGTCTGTATAACTATTAAGGGAAAACTCAGAATTAACATGGCATGCTTATTTCACATTTAAGATTTGATATTAAAAGATGGTGTTAGGCAAAGGAAACAATCATTTAAAGCTTGTTTTCACATAATTCTGAGTACCATATTGATAACAAAATGTAAAATCCATTTCCTCTAGATATTGTGGTAATTTCTCCTAGAATCTATGGAGGTCTCACTTTGCTCTGAATGGAACAGGCACTTTCCAAGAGAAAACTTCAAACTCTGCTTTTAAAATGATTTTGCTTTTTCTCTTCCTCTCTTCCTTCAACTCACTTCCTCTTCATTTCCATTTTTAAGCAATTACTCTAATCTTCCTTTGTCTGTATCTTCTGGGAAAAGCAGCTCAGGAAGTGAGTTACTGACATGATTATAATGACAAATTTACATATCTACAGAGCAGAGGTGGGCGCCTTTAATCAATGGCTCTGTTAAGACTTGGTGGCAAACAAGGGAAGCTGCTTCTAAAAAATTGTGCAGGCAATGTAATTTCAATTTGTTGAAGACGATAATCCTTCTCTATGGTGTGTTTATTCAAGAGTTCTATATGCCACAGAAAAGTCAGGTACTCTCACATCAATAAAAGCCCACATGGGTCTCCATTGTGCCTTTCATATTGGAAGAGGCTACTTTTTAAACCACTGTGGCATCATGAAGCTATTGACTGAGTTAAGAGAAGGGCATGCTTTGCATAAAATAATGAAAATAATCAGTTGTTTTACAAATAATCCAGTAAATGTTTACTAATACTCTGTTAAATGTTAAATATCCTTAGTTCAGTATAAAAGTAGATGCACACAGTGAAGTTTTAAACTTGAGTGGTAGTATTCTTAACTAAATTCTGCCTCCCATTTGTAAATCATTTTTTAATTGTCCATTACAAATTCAATTTGCTCCCTCAAGAGAATGTAGCTGATGACACTGGGTCTGCCCTCTTTTTACTGAAATGTATAAAGTACACAGAGCTGTGGAATTTCCAACTATGACTCTCTCTAAGACTATAACACAAGTTATTTTAAAACTTTCTGTTCAACAGATAAATAAAAAAGTTCTAAATTGGAGAGGATTAAATTATCATATAATTAATTGATAAAAGTAGTGGAAATGAGTTCAAGCTGAAGGGCCATTGTAAAAAAGAAACTCACCATCTGTTCTGTTAAATTGTAAACTCATTGTAAACTTACTAGAGGAATGCTGTGCCCTGCTCCCATGCCCCATACCAGGAAGTCAGCTCGCCATGATTGAGGAAGCACCAGATGGGCTCTCAGATAGTGCCGGAATTGGTTTACCCACCCAAATTCCGGAAAAGAACACAAAGAATACCTGGCCCGACCAGATGGCTGAGCCGTGATGACTCCACTCCCCTCCTCCCATAGAACTACCCCTTAAAAGCTCTGCAAGCCTTGGGCTCGGGGTCACTAGCTTCCCCTTTTTGCTGGTGACCCATGGGCTCGTGTTCATTAAAGCTTCTTTTTGCTACCCGATATCGGAGTGAAGCTCTCTGTTTTGGGGCGCCGACTCTAACAAAGCAAACCAGAGTTTGGGCATAAATATCAATTTTACATTTATCATCTTTTGTTATATACAAATATCAGCTAAATATAAGAGTTGATTTTTGATTACAAGGCACAGATTTTTATGAGGAAGAAATTAATGTATTGTTAGATATAGCCACTTTAAAATAATAAAATTTTAAAATATATGTTTGTAGAACACCATTTCAAATTAAAAGGTAGCTATTATTATTGGAACCTTATAATTCTTTTATTTACACTTTTACAGTAAGTCATTGTTTATTTCCAGTCACTTTAATGTACTCTTTAAAGACAAATATGAACTTGAGTTTTGTTGACTACCTTTGTAGAATTTAAAAGTTCAATTCTAATATGCAGCCTATGCCCTGCTGTGGTTCTAAAAGTCATAGCAGAGGCAGAGCATGGTGCTGAAGATACTGCCTGACCTTATCTTTAAAGGTAGTAACCATTATGTTATTTTTTTTTAAATATTTCTATTTACTGTGAAAGTTGGGTAGCTTTCTGTTTCTTAAAACCTGACCTTTTTCAATCCATGATCTTGATCTGTTCTTGAGAATATTGTGGCCCTCCCTAATCACATGGATGGTGGGTGATCACAAGATAGTTTTTAAGGATTTTTTCATTTATTTCTATTTTGTTTTTTGTTTTTTGTATTTTGTTATTGCCATATTTTCTCCATTCTCTAAAACTACTTGTGATTTTACTATTTACAAGACCCCAAAAGATGGATTTGGAACTGCTTTCTTTAACCTGGTTTAGGAGGCAGTCATTGGTCAGCTTTTGGGTGCACCCTGATATAATTCAATCTTGTTTTATTTATTATTGCTAATGGGATAAATAGTAATCAAAATCTTGAACTCCATTCAGATAGATCAGAAAATGTAGGGGAGAAAACCAGTAACCTGTGTTTCTGTCAGTACTCCAAATGGTTCTGAAGAAAACTCATCTCAAGAGTCATATTGAAATATCAGAGTGAAGGGGACTGAAGGACCCTGGGTTCTAGGGCTAGACCCAGGCATTCAGTTCAGGTATTCAGCAGAGCACCCCCTATGCAAACAAGGAACTAAAAGTCTAAAATTCTGTCCCAGGAAACAGTGTGAGCCTGCCCAGATAGCCATAATCAACTCAGATAGGACATAATAGTAGAACCTGAGATTAAATACCAGAAGTTCCAAGCAGAGTAGCGGTGACCAACACCTGGCTGTAAAAGCCCCCTAATCAGCTGGTCTAAAGGCAACCCTATGACTATTGTGAGCAACCTTACAATTACAGTATGACCTTTAAAGTGACCAATCATATGTTGTCCCAGTTGCTATGGTGATTTTATGGTCTTAGCCTTTAAAAGACATATGAGATTGTTAATCCCGGTTCCTCCCTTGCTACTCTCTTGCTTCCGAGGCAGGGAGGAAGCCTGCCTGTATAGACGAAATAAATCCTCTTGCTTTTTGCATCAACTGGCCTGAAGTCTGGGTTCCTGAGGCCCCCCTTCCCTAACCCTAACCCTAACCCTAACCCTGAGTCTGGGGTCTCTCAGGGACAAACCAACAAATCAAAATTTACAGGATTTCCATGACACAGGACAACAGCAGAATATCTAAGAGGAGCCCCAGAGAGAACCTAGAGTAGCTGAAGCCAGAGGCCTCGAACCAGACCAATGACTCATAGAAATGAACACTTACAAGGAAAGATAAATGTATATATGTACGCATATGAATTAGAGGAAGGAGTCTGGAGAGATGACTCAAGAGTTAAGAACTAGTAGTGCTTTTGTAGAGGACCCAAGTTCAGTTCCCAGCACCCGTGTCAGGCAGATCATAAAAAAAAAGAAAGATCAGAGACACAAAGGAGTGAGCAAGCCACTAGGAATACTTTGAATCTCAATCAAACCCTTAAAATAAAAAAGGGATGAGGTGCTGGCCTTTCCTACATTATATTCCTCTCTCAGTCCAGTAATATCACTTCCTGTCTCCATCTCCCTAGTGCTGCTAGTAAAGGTCTGAGCCTCTACCTCCTGGCTTGTTTTTCTTTTAAACTACATCAATCTCAAGTAGCCCTTGGTGGCCTTGAACAACTCTTCCTTCTTTCTCCCCACAAAGTGCTGGTAATAAAAGTGTGTTTCACTACTGTTTGGACTCTATGTTTAACTACTGGCTAGGTTTTCCCTCTGATCTTTAGGCAAACTTTATTTGTTAGAGCAATACAAAATATCACCACAAGGCACAGTTCACAGAATAGAATAGAAAATCCTCAATTATTAAACACAGTCTCCTTTTTTAAGGGAAAGAAATGACTGACATCTATCTACCAGAAAGCCTGGAGTAGTAGATATTGTCTGACAAGCTGGTAATCTTTTGCTGCTTTATGGGTCTAACTTTCACCTGAAGCTCCTTGAATTGTGAGCATTTCTTAGTCCCTAACCTTGTGCTTGTCAATCAATAAGTAGAACACATCTTTATGAATAGAACCTATCTTTATGAATCCATATGCTTGCATTCTCAATTAATACAACCTATCTTATGCTTACTATAAATCATTTCTCCTGAGACCCTTACCTGGAGCCTTGTTTCTCTGTGATTAAGAACTGTTCTTGCAGAGTGGTGGCAAATACCTTTAATTCCAGTACTTAGGAGGCAGAGGCAGGTATTTTATTCTGAGTTCAAGACCAGACTGGCCTACAGAGAGTTTCAGTGAAGCCAAGGCCACACAGAGATTTCATGTCTTAAATCTCACTAAAAAATAATCCAATATTTTGGTAGAGGTCACAGGTGCTTTGATAAAGAAATATGCTTTGGGATGTCTTTCTGTGCACTGAGAATTAACATTGAAATAATAAAGAAACTATGGCTAAGCAGTTTAGAGGCAGGTGGAAATTTCAAGCAATGGGATGTTTTCTGTATGTTGTGAATATCATTGATTAATAACAATGCTGTTTTGGCCTAGGGAAAGCCAGCTTACACCCAGGTGAGAAATCCAAGCATAGAAAAAAAGAAAGGAGGGCAGAATCAGTGAGCAATGGTGTGCTGTCACCCAAGAGAGCAAGATGCAATGAAATGGAGAAAAAGCCATTAGCCATGTTGCAAGTCATTGATTAATAGAAATGGGTTGAGTTAAGTTGTAAGATCTATCTGATAATGAGCCTAAGCCATAAGCCAGTTTGTAATTAATATAAACTTTTGTGTGAATATTT
Organism: Sigmodon hispidus; assembly: GCA_004025045.1. Taxonomy (NCBI): domain Eukaryota; kingdom Metazoa; phylum Chordata; class Mammalia; order Rodentia; family Cricetidae; genus Sigmodon; species Sigmodon hispidus. The sequence continues at coordinate 130,120 of PVIH01004724.1, read as the reverse complement.
GGGCCTAGGTGACTAAGGGACTGCAGGTCTGGACCTCCGGCCAGACTGGACAAAAATTTTTTGGTGGCCATGGCAAATGGAACTATGTTTTCCTAGAATTAAATTATAGGTTTTGATCTTTTGTGGAGACAAAAATAAAGATTATATTTTTAAGTAATATATTTTTATAAATTTTAAAGTTAAGATATCTTTAAAATATATGTAATTGTTTAACTTACTAGCTTTAGTAATTAATTGTTTTTTGTAGTTAGCTTATTAAAAGTTAAAAATTAAAATAAAGCATAATAACTATAATTTAGACTTTTTGTTTATTTTTATTTTTATGTAGTTTATTATATTTTTATACTTTATTTATTAGGATCTTTTATTATTTTTTGAAGTTTATGTATGTTTTATATATATTGTATTTTGTTTATAGGTTTTGTGAGCTTAAATTTGTTTTATTAAGAATTTTTAATTATTTCTTAACTGGAAGAACTTTTTAAAATGTTAGTATTATTGTGATTGTTGACTTTATTTTTTTGTGATTTTTTTTGGTATAGTGGAGGTGCCCACTGTATCTTTACTTGATGTTAGTAAACAGAGCGGACTTAGAAAATGTTGCTACTAGAAAAAACTGTTTTTGACTCTTTTTTTTGTTTGTTTGTTTGTTTGTTTAATATAAGCAAAAGTTTTAAATCAGTCACATGTAATTTATTGTTTATATTAAGATTTTTGTGAGACATATTTAAGTTGCTTGTTGTGAATGCTCATCATTTTTAAAGTTTAGCCTGAACACTGTGCCATCTCTGTATTATGAATTAATTTAGATATGCAATTTAAAAAGCCATTTTGGCTTTGTTTTAGTGGTTTGGAATGCTTTTTAAGTTTTTTAAACTTTTTTAGGCTTTATCTGGGTGTTTGTTCCACATTGGGCTCTATCTGTTGTATGAGATTTTTTTTGGACCCGTTTGGGCCAGAAGTTTGGAGCTTGCCCTTGGCGGCTTTTATCCCCCCAAGAAATGAATCAGACAGTTATATTTATTTCATACTGTCTGGCCTATGTCTCAGGCACATTGCTAGCTAGCTCTTTCATCTTAATTCAACCCATTTCTAATAATCCACATGACATGTGGCCTGGCTCATGGCTCACCTAGGTTTCTTATATGGTTCTTCCTCGGAAGTTGGATGGAGACTGACTGACTCCACCCTCCTTCTACCTGTCTCTACTCTAATTCCTTTCCTATTGCTATGGTACTCGCCACAGGCAAAAGCAGTTAACTTTATTTACAACATACGAAAAGCATTTCCACTGCAACATGTGTTAATTATACAGATTGAACTCTAATATGGATGTATTCAAGCAGAACACTGTACCATAAAATTATACAATTATTATATGTCATATAAAAACTAAGAAATCTAGAAGAGGTAGCACAAGCTTGTCATTCCAAGACTGACAGCTAAGGTAAGAGAGTCATGAGCTCCACCCCAGCCTGGGCTTTATGGTAAAACCCACATCAAAATGCTGAAGAGATATACATTAAAATTTTTAAAAATATTATCAACTATCAGAATAAATACTTTAAATGTGTTCCATTTTGAAAATTTTCTCTAATTTCAACCTCCTTAACTTTTACAAAAGAATTTATAATCATTTTTATTTAATTTGATGAAGTCATGAATCATCCCTACAAGAAAACATATTCTGTGCCTCTTTCTTCCTGTCCTGATCACAATTTTTGATTATGTTAATGTTTAATAAAAGAAAAAATATATACATATAAATTTTTACAGCACCAAATCCCTGAATTCATCCTGACATGGTTTTCTAAGTTTGGATCATAGGAAAAACAATTCAACTAAACAATGATTCTGTTCACATTTATTGTCCTTAAGTAATAATAAACTTATAATGTATATTTAAAATTTGGGGATATTTGCCAATGTTATCTATGCAGTTACTATTGGGTCTCCCCACTAAAAGGAAAATACAACAGTGAGTAAGACCACCAACTAGCATAAATTTAAATAAAATGTATAGTGTGTTTTACCTCTATCTTAACCATCTTGAATGTGGACACTGTGTCTTAAGGCAGAGCTGCTGTGATCACTGTCCTTAAAGACTGAATATAAGCATTCTCTGCATGTATTAGGAAAAGAAAGTTTGAAAGTATATTAGCAAATATAGTAGCTAATGTTGTCTAAATGTAGTGCAACTTGTTGTGTTCTTTCTTTGATAACTAGTATAAAAAATTTATTTACTTATTAGAAAAGAATGCTTAGTTGGTGTTCCCTTTAAGACTCTGCAATGACTCCACTTGTTCATAGTCCATCTGAGGCCTGAATGTCAGTTCAGGAATTCTCCTCATATTTAACTTTTCACTAATTTTCATGCTGCTATGCTTCTCTTTGGAATTTTTTATGTGTTTGTGCATGTGTATTTGTGTGCTTTAGTTTCTCAAGAATTTCTCTAAGAAGAATTGACTGTTCTCAGACAGCCAGTGTCAGGCTCCTTCACTGTTAAAGGCATAAACAAAATTGGCTCTCATGTTTGCTCATAATTGGGTGAAGTCATACTTAAGATTTGTGTATGCTGAAGCCTTCAAGATCTAGTGTTCTCATTTCTGAACTTCATTACAGAAATACACCTCTTATCCTAACCAAGTGGTGTCCTTAACTCAAGCACATTCCCTCAATATCTGTGCTAATTTAACAGACACTTAAATGATGCATGCCTCTCATTTTCCTTTATAGGAAAACCTGATAAAAGTGCTTCAGAAGTGTGCTCAGACACACCAAAGACTGTGATTTTGTCTTAAATTTAATCAAAGATATTCAATTGTATAAGTTTAAATTCTAATAATGTCACATCATAATTTTCAGGTTGTAACCCATTATTGTACATAAGTCCACAAGTATTTATTCACACCACATTAATTAATATAATTATAAAAGAAAATAACATTAGCATAGACAGTGAAAATAGAGTTATTGTTATCATAGAACTGGTATTTTAATTGGGAAGTAAGCAATAGTAAATAAATGTACAAGGTAATTTCAGCATTTTCATGTTTAAAATAAGCAAAATGTATAAATGTGGTTAGCATAATTTGTGTGAAAGAGCATGTTATAGAAAAATCTTTTGTACACCATGAGTATATATTGCTATCACTGGTTTAATAAAGAACTAAATAGTCAAAATCTAGACAAGAAGAGATTAGGTTTGAATTGTGGAGCAGAGATAGTGCCCTCTAGGATGATTAATGATAGAGTTGCCAGAAGATATAGGGAGAAGAAAAGGAAAATGTGTGCTGAAGAAAAATATTACCACATGGAAGAATGTAGATAAGAAATATGGGTTAATTTAAGATGTAAGAACTAGTTAGTAATAAGGCTAATCTATTGGCTGAGCATTTATAATTAATACATCCTTGTATGGTTATTGGTAGATGGCTGGTGAGACAGAATATTTTGTCTCTAAATGGCACCAAACATCTGGGGGCATGTACATCAACATAAAGCCTGAGAAAGTTAAAAAGAAGTTTAAAACAGAAAATCAAACATGAGTTCCTGGTGGCTATCTTCTCTTGAGTAGGCTCTGTGCTAGTCTTTTAAGAGCACCTGCTACCAAGCTTTTGCGTACAGTTTATGAACAGTAGGAGGTACACTATTTAATGACATGAACCAAATAAAAACGCCTACAGCAGCATGGACCCAGAAACTTTATAGAACTAAAACAGTTAAAATGGTTTCTGCTGATATCACTTTTATTAAGCTAGCTTCTCAGGAAACTGAGGGGGTAGATACAGCCACTAGCATGCCATGAGCTAAGCTGCACAATGGTTTAAGTATAGACAATTATTAAAAACAGTTTAAAACTAATAAAGTTTTTAACAAAGAATAAAGTAATATAAAGAAAAATGTCACATGAAGATGGAAAATACACAGAAATTCTGGATCTTGTATGGTGTTATATTGACTTTAATTTTTTTGATGACTAATGAAGAACCAATAGCTGCTAGCAGAAAATTGATTATGGAGGCTCCTGGATCAAACCAACCTATATATTTTAAAAGTGTCTTGATTTCAAAATGAAAGTCAAAAGATGTGTTACATTGGTAAAGAGGTTATTTTTTTCCATAGAAACATAAGGCCTGGGGATTTGTACAGAATTTTTAAAAAAGATAAGGTTTGATCAAGAAAGACTGCCTGAAAATCTTGGCTACAAGAATACAGAAGCAAACCTATAAAAACTATAAGACATGTCATATATTTTACCTACTTATACATAAACAAAAAACTATTTTTGGCTAACTTGTGTTCAACACATAGTCTATACTTATATTAATGCAGATACCTAAGTTACCTTTGAAACTTAATGTATTTTAAGAGGAAGGGGCCAAACACCAATAAAAATGAATGGCCCAGGTAATCCACTCTCCTAAAACCTCTGTTGTAATTTTCTCAGAGCTCTACACCCAGAATGGCTTCAAGGCTGCTAAATGAGATGGTCCAGCCTCACATATTACTTCAGCCAGGAATTACCCATTATTCTGATTTTCTCATGGTCCCCCAAGGTTTCAATGCCCCTAGACAACAGGAAGCAGTCTAGAGAACAGTACTCACATACCCAAGAGGTGAGTATAGGTGAGTCTTAGTTATTTGGTGGTTTACGGCTGTCTGTCATCATATATGAGAGACTGGTTACAAGTTGCTACTTGTTATAGTCACTAAAAAAAGCTAAGCAAAGTATTTAAATTCAAGAATCTACTTTTGAGAAAAAAGAAAGGATCTAGAAATAATAGAAAAGATGATAAATTATTGAATCTACTTTAATCCAAAAAACAACTATTCATCTAAAATAAATTGTATTGGTATGGATCTTGGTTTATTAATATAAATGTAAGGTTATTTTTGTTATACTGTGTGCATGTTTCTGCTCTTGTTTAGGTCATTGTGCTTATTCATCTAATTTAAAATTTTAAGTCATAATTAAAAAGAAGTTTATGGCAAAAGCTAGCCCCTAGGGCAAGTAAATGATCTTGCTTCAACTGTTAACAATAGCCCTCCAAATTGGACAATCTGAACATAAAGGAAAGTGACTGCCAAATTTGTGAAGAAAATTTCCCAGTAATATCTGTCAGATATTCTAGACCTGGAGGCTGAAGATGTGTGCCACAACATTGCAGGGAAATTTTAAGTGACTGTCCAGGCAGTCAGATGTCCTGTTGTTATATGAAATTGTATCCTTCTGTTGTCTTTGATGGAGTTAAAGACTAAATAACTAAGTTTATAATTTTCCTTAGTTAAGACAAAAGTAAATTAGGTATACAACTTTAGATTCTCAAAGATAAGATAGAAAATTTGAGCTATCTTTCTAGCTAATACTTGACTGTGTGTCTCCGCATCTGCTTCCAAAGCTGTTGGCAGATCACTCTCTGATGACCATTGAGCTAGGCACAAATCTATAAGCATGGAAGAACATCATTAGGGATTATTTTGCTGAATTTTTTCTATCCCTGAACTCTACGCTATCCAGCCTCTCATTCTTGGTCAAGCAGGCAGTATTGGGCATAGGCTTGACCCTTGTTGCATGAGTCTCAAATTAGATCAGTCATTGGTTGATCACTCTCACAAGGTCAGTACCTCCATTGCCCCAGCATTTCTTGGGATAAGACAGATTGTAGGTCAAAGGTTTTGTGTTTGCATTTGTGTTCCAGTACCTACTATTGGAAATTGAGTGGTAATAGAATATGGTCAGTATAGGTTTGGTATTTTTCATTACTAGGAGTCACCCTTGGAGAATAAGTAGTTTCCACTACACTAGGTTTCAACATCACCCCACAGATACTTTCCAATTTCAGTTGCCTCTTATCATACTCTCTTTTTCTCTCATCCACCTCATACATCCTGTTCCCATTCCTACCCACCCCCAGTGCACCTACAACATCTATTTTATTTCTCCTTTTCAAGGAGACCCTTTGTAGTATGACATTTGTGGCCTGTGGGCCTGTGGTCCAGACCCACAGACCCACACTCCCACAGTTCTACAGTCTCTCAGAAACACATAGATGTTTGTATTAATTTTATGCTGATTGACCTGGGGCCCTGGCCTATCACTTGCTAACTCTTTACCCTTAAACTAACTCATGATTCTTATTTTGTTTAGCCATGTGGCTTAGTACCTTTTCTCACAGCAACATAATTGTCCTCTGCATCTGCTGGCTTTTTTGCTGGTCTCTCTGGCTTCTCTCTAGCATCTCTGTTCTGCTCTTTCTGTTGGCAGAATTTTCTTACTCTGGCAGCCCCATCCACCCTTCTTGACTGCCTTTTACCAATTACCATTTTTATTAAACCGGTAGAGGGTACAATTATTTACAATGTAACATGATCCTACTACAATCCATTTGTTTCTCTTAAAGCCTTCCTTGTTAGATAGCCTATCTGGGTTTGTAGATTTTTAAAGGATTATCATTTACTAAACAGCTAATATCTATTTACCATTTTTATCTTTCTGGATTTAGGTTACTTCAAGATGATCTTTTCTAGTTCTTTCCATTTGCTTGTAAATTTCATGCTGTTTCTTTTTAACCACTGAGTTCTATTCCATTGTGTAAATATACCATATTTTGTTTATCAATTCTTTGTTTGAGAGACATCTAAATTGTTTCTAGTTTCTGGCAATTATGAATAAAACTGCAGGAAACATAGTTGAGCAAGTTTTCTTATGGTAAAACAGAGCACATTTTGAGTATATGCCCAATTGTGGTATAACTGGGTCTTGAGGTAGATTGGCTTTTAATTTTCTAAGGAACTGTCATATTGATTTCTATAGTGACTTTTCATGTCTTTACTCCAATAAACAATAGAGGGGTATTCCAATTATTATACATTCTTGGCAGCATGAGCTGTCATTTCTGTTATTGATCTTAGCCATTCTAAAAGGTATAAGGTGGAATCTCAAAGTAATTTTGATTTGCATTTCCCCATAGTCTAAGGATGCTAAACATTTTTAAAAAGTATTTTTCAGTCATTTGAAATTCTTCTACTGAGAATTTTCTGTTAAGATCTATATGCCACTTTTAACTGGGTTATTGGGTTTGCTGATATCTAGTTTTATATGTACTTTATATCTTATGGACACTACCCTGTATTGTATGTGGAGTTGGTGAAAATTTTATCTCATTCTGTAGGCTGCTGTTCTATCCACCACCATTTTTCTTTTTCTCCATTGTGTCATTTGACTACTTTTATAAAAATATCAGGTATCCATGTCTAGGTCTTATATTTGATCCCATTGATTACTGCATCTTTTTTTTTTTTTTTTAATGACAATACCATGTAGTTTTTAGTACTTTTTCTCTGTGGTACAGCTTGAAATCAGACAGTGACACTGACAGAAGATCTTTTATTGTTCAGAATTGTAGCTATTCTGGTCTTCTGTTTTTCCATATAAACTTGAAAATTGTCCTTTCAATGTCTGTAACGAATTGTGTTGGAATTTTTATATTTTTTTTAATAAAATAAAGTATTTTTTTATCCATGTATTCCCTTGCTTCCCCTCCCTTCCCTCATCCTAATTCCTCCCAGTCGATCTTCAGCCTCTACACTCCCCATTCCCTCCCAATAAATAGCAAGAAGACCCAAGGTGGGTCGTCAGCTCAGTGTAATGCATCCATTCCAGGCCAAGTCCGATTTCCTCGTCCTAATATTAGGACTGTGTTAGGTGTTCCTCTAAAGGGTATGGGCTCTGAAGTGCCAGCCCACACACAGAAACACAGTCTGATCCCACCCCTCGAGGCTCCACATACTGACCATGTCAATCAACGAAGTGCCTAACTCCTTTTGCCAATAGTTCCCCAGTGATTGCTCTTGATTCAGTGAGCTCCCCAGAGCTCCAGCGAGCCATCACTGTGGGAATATTTTATAATTTCTATCCCATTGCTCATACAGACTCTCCTTCTCCACTCTCAGCTGGATCAGGAGCTCAGCCTACTGCACAGCCACGTATCTCTGCCTCTGCCTTTATTCATTGTTGAATGTATGTTCTGTGATGACACATAGGATGGCTATTCATTTGATTACAGGGAAAGTCCTGCCTAGACACCACCTTCACTATTGAGTAGACATATAGATTGACTTTGCTTGCATGGAAATTTGTACTCTCTTAATCCTACAGATCCATGAATATAGGAGATCTTGCCATCTTCTGAGACTTTTTTGTTTTCTTTTTTCAAAGACTTGAAATGTTTGTTATGCTGGTCTTTACCTGTTTGGCTAGGGTTGCCATATTTTATATTGTTTGTGACTATTGTGAAGGTTGCTAATTTTCTATTTTTTTTCCTCAGGCCATTTTTTTATTTGTACATAGGAGGTTGCTGATTTATTTTAAGTTTATATTGTATCCAGACAATTTGCTGAAGGTACTTATCAGCTATGAATGTTTTCTGGTAGAATTTTTATGGTTGCTAATATATACTATAATATTTTCTGTAAATTTCCATTTAGTGTCCCCTTGATCTCTTAAACTTGTCTCTTGCTCCACTTAAAACTTCAGGTACTATATTGAATAGATAGGAAAGAATGGATCACCTTGTCTTTTTTCTGATTTTAGTGGAATTACTTTGAGTTTCTTTTTTATTTAACTTAATGTTGGCTATGGGCTTGGTATAAATTGCCTTTATCATGTTAGGTATGTCCCTTATATTCCTTACTTCTCCAAGACCTTTTATTATAAAGGGGTACTGAATTTTGACAAGTGCATTTTCTGTATCTAATGAGAAGATCATGTGGTATTTTTTTACTTGTTAATATGGTGGGTTACATTGACAGATTTTAGTATGTAGAAATATTCCATCATAGCTGATTTTTTTTAGAATATTTTTTAATTTTGGATTTCAGTTAATTTTTCTTCTTTCCTTTCTTTCCTTCCTTCTTTCTTTTTCTCCCTCCTTTTTTAAAAGTATTTTAACATCCAGTTTATAAAAGAAACTGGTCTGTAGTTCACTTTGTTGAATCTTTGTGTGGTTTGGGTATTAGGATGACTAAGGCCTACTGAAATAAATTTAACAAAAATCTTTCTGTTTCTCTTTTGTGGAATAATTTGAGGAGTACTGACATTAACTCTTATTTGAAAGTATATTATGACTCTGTGCTTAAAACATCTGTCCTTTGGCAATTTTTGTTTGGTAGATTTTAATGACCGTTTTTTATTTCTTTGGGTGTTAGTGGTCTGAGTAAGCACTCTGATCCTTGTTTATGTTTATGTTTCTAAAAAGAAAATTATTATTTTCTTTTATATTTTCCAATTTTGTGGAGTACAGGTTTATAAAATGTTATCTAATAATTCTTGAATTTCCCCAGTGTTTGTTGTTATGTTTTCCTCACTTTTATTACTGATTTTTAAAATTTTGGGTATTTTCTCTGTTATTTTTTATTTATTTTTAAAATAAAATCCCTTTATCCTATGTATCCCCTTTGCTCTCCTTCCCTTTCCCCTCTCAATTCCTAACAATCATCCTTCAGCCTTTCCTGTTCCTTTCCCCCCATCCCCTCCCAAAAAGGGCAAGAAGTCTCAAGGGGGATCAGCTCAGCATCCACTCCAGGAAGGTCTGATTTGTTCATCCTAATGTCAAGACTGGGTTAGGTGTTCCTCTGGAGGGAATAGGGTCCGAAATGCCAGTCAACACATAGAAACACAGTCTGATCACTCACTTCGAGGCTCCACAAACTGCCCATGTCAGTGCACAGTTGCCTATTCTTGGAGGGCTTAGTTCCTTTTCTTGAAATTTCCCCAGTGTCTCTTCTTAATACAGTGAGCTCCCCAGAGTTTCAGCCAGTCACTACTATGGGAATATTCCTCATAAGCTCTATCCCCTTGCTCATATAGACTCTCCTCTCCTGCTCTCAGTTGGACCAGGAGCTTAGTTCAGGAGGTCCCACTTTTTAATTGTTGTTCTTAGTGTCTGTGCTACTGGTGTTATATTTAGGAAGTGGTAACCTGTGCCAATGTATTGAAAGGTATTTGCACATCCATTTCTAACAAGTTCAGTGTAGCTGGGTTTATGTTGAAGTCTTTGATCCACTTGGATTTGAGATTTGTGCAGGGTGATAAGTTTGTATTTTTTTTATTTGCATTTTTCTACATACTACCATCCAGTTATGGCAACATCAGTTGTGAAGATACTATCTTTTTTCCATTAAACATTTTTGACCTCTTTGTTAAAAATCAGGTGTTCATGGGTTTGTGGGTAAATGTCAGGGTTTTCAATTCAATTCCATTGGTTAATAAGCTTTTTTTTTTTTTTTGCCAGCAACAGGCTGTTTTTATTACTATAGCTCTTTAGTATAACTTGAAGTAATGGATGGCGATATCTCTTGAAGTTCTTTTATTGAGCAGGATTGTTTTGACAATCCTGGGTTTTCTGTTATTCTATATGAAGTTGAATATTGTTCTTTCAAAGTCTGTGAAAATTGTGTTGGGATTTTGATGGGAATTGCATTGAATCTGTAAATTGCTTTTGGTAGAATTGCCATTTTTATTATGCTGATCCTACCTATCCAGGAATATAGGAGATCTTTCCATTTTCTGATATCTTCCTAAATTTCTTTCTTCAGTGACTTAAAAATTTTGTTGAAGAGACCTGCTTCTTTGGTTAGAGCTATGTCAAGATATGTAATGCTATTTGAAGCTATTAAAAAGGACAATGTTCCCCTTATTTCTTTCTCAGCCCTTTCATCTTTATTGTAGAAGAAGGCTACTGATTTTTTTTAGTACACTTGTACCTTCCTATATTGCTGAAAGTGTTTATCAGCTGCAGGAGTTTCCCAGTAGAATTCTGCGAGTCACTTATGTAAACAATCATATCCTTTATTTCTCTGTTGAGTTTCTTTCTGGTTGACCTATCCAATGGTGTACATGGGGCATTGAAGTTTCTTACTATGAGTGTGTGAGGCTGAATATGAAGTTTAAGGTTTAATAGTTTTGTTTGTTTGTTTGTTTTAACATATGTAGGTACCCTTGTGTTGGGCATAAATATTCAGGATTGAAACTTTGTCTTGGTGGGTTTTTCCTGAGATGAATAAGTAATGTCCATCCTGGTCTCTTTATTGATTTTAGATTAAAGTCTATTTTGTTAGATATTGTGTGCTTACACCAGCTTGTTTCTTAGGACCATTTGATCAGAGGCTTTTCCCAACCATTTATTCAGAGCTTGTGTCTGTCTTTGAAGTTGAGGTATGTTTCTTGTATGCAACAGAAAGATGGCTTCTTTTTTTGTATTCATCATGTTAGGGTGTGTCTTTTCATAGGTGAATTGAGTCCACTGATATTAAGAGATATTAATTAATGACCAATGATTGTTATTTCCTGTTATTTATGGTGTTAGCATGTGTGTATTTTGGGGAAGTTTCTTTTGTGGGATTGTATATTTTTTTGTGGTTTCATGGGTGTTTCTGGTTTCCTTAGGTTGGAATTTTCCCTCCAGGGCTTTTTGTAGGGCCAGGTTTGTGGATATATATTGTTTAAATCTGGTGTTGTTGTGAAATATCTTACTTATTCTACCTATGGTGATTGATAGTTTTGCTGGGTACAGTGGTCCGAGTTGGCATCCATGAACTTTTAGTGTCTGTATAATGTCTGACCATGACCTTTTTTCTTTCCTTATTTCTATTGATTATATATAATTTGGTATTTTCCCTTTGCAGCTATTAGTATAGTATTTTTTATGTAAGTTTAATAGCTTTATTATTTTATGGCAAGCAGACTTTCTTTGGGTCTAGTCTATTTTTTGTTCTGTAGGCTTCTTGTATCTTCATAGGCATTTCCTTCTTTAGATTGGGAAAATTTTCTTTATGAGCTTTTGGAATATATTTTCTGTATCTCTAAGCTGGTTTTCTTCTCCTTCTTTGATTCTAATTAATCTCAGGTTTAGCCTTTTCATGATATCTCAGATTTCCTGGACATTTTGTGTTCTGACATTTTTGGTTTTAGTGTTTACTTTAACTGATGTATGCATTTCTATTATTTAGTTTTCTATTCCAGGAATATTCTCTTCTACCTCTTGGATTCTGTTGGTTATGCTTGAATATGTGGTTTCAGTTCTTTTCTTCAGGTTTTACTATTTCCATCTTTGTCTTGGTTTGTGCCTTCTTTATTGCTTCTATTTTGACTTTTAATTCCTGAAATGTTTCTTTCACTTGTTTTCTTTTTCTTGGTTTCCATTGTTTTCTTTCAGAAATTTACTCATTTCTTCCAATTTGTTGTTTTTATTTTCTTTTACTTCTTTAAGGGAGTTTTTTATATTCTTTTTTAAGGCTTCTGTTAGCTTCATAAAGCTGTTTTTAAGGTTGTTTCCTTCTGTTTCCTCTTCCTTTTTATGCTCAGGTCTTAATGCTGTAGAACCATCTGCTTCTTCTGGTGGTGTCTTGTTGATCTTTATATTGTAGTATGTACTCTTGCACTGGCATCTGCCCATTGCTTCCTTTGTTTACTCTTCATTAGCTCTTGGTTGGCTCTTAGTCAGCTGTAGGCCTGCAGTCTCTTAGCCAGCTGTGTGTCCAGAGGCCTGGCTGGTCCTGTGTAGCCTCAGTGTGATAATACCAATTGCAGTTTAGGCAGGTTGTGGCCCATGACCACTGTGATTTCCTGGAACTTGGCCATGTGGGCACACTTCCAGTTGTCTTTGGTTTAGGGTAGAGTTAGGTGTGTTTGAAGTATGTGTGGAGGTTGTCCCCGAGGCTGGGGTTTGGAGAATAGTAAGTTCTCCACTTGGCCTGAGGGACAGAATCATGCTCACCTCTTAGCTTTCTCTCTCTGTTGTTTTTATTTTGTTTGGATAAGGATTCTTCTATTTTATTTTCTCAAAGAATAAACATTGTTTTGTTGATTTTTTTATTGTTCATTTTGTTTTCTATTTTGTTAATTTTAGTCTTTAGTTTGGTTATTTCCTGCAGTCGTTTCCATGTGGTGTGCTTTTTTTAGAGCTTTCAGGTGTCTTGCTATGTTGTTATTACCCAAACATTTTATGTAGAAACTTAGTGATATAAACTTTTCTCTCAGCACTGCTCTTACCATTTTCCATTAGGTTTTGGTGTTTTTTATTAATTTTTATTAAATTCTATATTTGTTGAGACTTGTTTTTTGATAGAATATGTGTTCAATTTTAGAGAATGTTCTCTGAGGTCCTGAGAATATGCTGTATTATATCATGATTATGTGAAATGTTTTGTAGGTATTTGTTTGGTAAATTTTTTTAAAATCACATGTTAACTTTAGCATTTCTCTGTGCAGTTTTTGACTGGATGATATTTTCATTGTTGAGAATAAGGTATTGAAGTTTGTCAATATCATTTTGTGGGGGTCTATGTCTAAATTAATTCTTAGTAATTTATACTTTTACAAACATACATGCCCTAAAATTTGGGGCACAGATTTTAAAAATTGTAAGATACACTTTTTGGATTTTCCACTTAAATTTTTAGGAAGTGTCCATACATGTCTTTTTTAACTTGAAGTTTTAGTTTGAAGTTTATTTTGTTCAATATTTAAATGAGTATACCAGCTTGTTTCTTAGGTCCATTTGCTTTTTAACCATCTACTCTAAGGTGATCATTATCTTTGTTGTTCAGGTGTGTTTCTTTCATAGATGTTTTACCATCTATTTTATCAGTTTGTATCTCTTTATTGGAAAATTGAGTATATTACTATTAAGAGATATCAATGACCAGTGATTATTAATTCCAGTTATTTTAATTGTAGGTAGTGTTGTGTGTGTGTGTGTGTGTGTGTGTGTGTGTGTGTCCTTTCTTATGATTTTTCTAATGTGGAATAATTTCTTTCATCTGATTTCATGGGAGTATTTAATCTTCCTGGGTTAGAGTTTTGCTTTTAGTACCTTCTATAATTATAGATTTGTGGATAGATGGATCAAATATCTTGTTTTCCCAATTTATGGAATTGTAAATTTCTTTTCTGGGTATAGTAGTCTGTGCTGGCATCTGTGGTCACATAGAATCACATCTGTCCCAGGTTGCCATATGAGGAAGTGCTAGGAGAATGCTTTTTGTTTGTTTGTTTGTTTGTTTTGTTGTTATTTTTACATTTCTTTTTATTGATTACTTATGCCTTTTGATAATTACCACTTACATTATGTTCATAGGTTTTTATATTAAAGAATTATTTTAAGGTTAAATGCAAACACCTCTTTTCATCATTTATCCTTTCTCAATTAAGAATTGATTTTGAAACATAATTTCATAAACTTCACTCTCCAATATTTCCATAACTGATTAAACATTACTTAAAACACTTTTCCAATTTTTCAGTTGTCTAAGTCACTTTTTCTATATCAATCCTATATCTCTTAAATTCTTAATAATACACTCCTTCAGTTCCAATTTGAGTTTGGGGGTCATTATGAGTTATGGATTGCTATAAAAGTCATATTTAGTCTTCTTATGTTTGTTGTACCCTGAATGTGTCTTTCAAACTCCAACAATTGCAATTTAACTATGAACTTTATACTATGAAGATGTAGGGCCTGAAGAGGCATTTATATGTGAGATTGGAGTCTTCAAAGTTGGGACCCATAGTAACTGACACAAAGGTAAATGTTCATTTTCTTGCTTATCATTCATGTGAGTATAAGCAACCCATTTGCACTATAAGAAGAAAGAACACCCATTCCCTCCTCTGGATAAGGTAGGAAAGTACTTCTTGGAAGTAGAAATCAGCCCTCATAAGATCTCAAAACTTCTGTATCTTTCCTATTATATTTTATCTTGTAGATCTGTAAGATTTAGACCTGTGACATATAACCCACACAGTCACATGCAGTTCTTCTGTAGTAAATTTAAACATGTTAAGACAATCACTTAAGTAATATAAAATTACATAAGAACAGAAAATAAATTTAAAAATCTGAGATTAAATAGTACTTTGTTATTCTTTAAGTGTTTGATATTCCTCCTTTCTTTTTTGTTAAATATCAATAAAACATTTTAATGCCTACAATTTCTTGTATACATAAATTGCAAAATATTCACTTGTATATGCAAAAGTATATACTTCTGCAGATCAACAGCACCAGAAAACAAACTAAGCTATGCTAAAGTTTTCTTCTTTTACATTTGATTTGTCTATTATGTAAAAGACATCACGGATTTAATAACTCTAAAGAAATCTATATTCCACTTTCTTTTTTTCTTTCAAGCTTCTCTCTCTCATTTTTTTAATTGAATATACTTATGGAATTGCAGCACCATGTATATTTTTTTTTGTTTTTTTTAATTTTATATTTATCAAGAAAAACAGTAAATTGAATTTAAAATGCTGATAAGTTTACAATAAATATAAAGAAAATAAAAATCATAAGCATGACTTATCAAGGGTGATAATACAAATAATTTGGTACACATAAAATTACTTTGTGTTCAGCTTTCCCTGTGGAATTTTTTTTCCTATCCCTGTATATCCTCATTCAAGGTCCCTTCACCGTCCCGCCACATCAGGTCACCCTTTCTTTCTCCACAACTCCCCATCCTGTCCCTGGACAGTCCCACTGATCCAATAAAGCTTAGTTCAGTCTCCCCTCCTGGCAAATCCAGTTTTGTCCCCCCTCCCTCAAGAGTAAGTCAGGTGTTCCTATAGACATAGTGGGATCCGAAGGGTCAGTCCAGGATGTTTCTGATCCCAAACTGTTTAGTGGTTGTGGTTTGAAGCTTGGGCTTGCTTGACGTTTTTTCTTGATAGTTTGTTTAGAGACCACTAATGAGTGAGTACATCCCCTGCTTATCTTTCTGGGTTTGTGATACCTCGCTCAGGAGGATATTCTCCAAATCCATCCATTTGCAGGCGAATTTTAGGATATCACTTTTTCTTACTGCTGAGAAGTATTCCATTGTGTAGATGTACCACAGTTTGCTAATCCATTCTTCAGTTGAGGGACATCTAGGTTGTTTCCAGGTTCTTGCTATTACAAATAATGCTGCTAAGAACATAATTGAGCTAATACCTTTGGTGTGTGACTGTGCATCTTTAGGGTAAACACCCAGAAGTGGTATAACTGGGTCCTTGGGGAGATTGATTCTCAATTTTCTGAGAGACCGCCATATTGCATTCCAAAGTGGCTAAACAAGCTTACACTCCAACCAACAATGGACTAGTGTTCCCCTTGATCCACATCCTCTACAACATAGGCTATCATCTGAGCCTTTTATCTTAGCCAATCTAACAGGTGTTAGGTGGTATCTCTAAGTTGTTTTGATTTGCATGTCTCTGATGGCTAAAGATGATGAGCACTTTTTCAGGTGCCTTTCAGTCATTCGTAATTCCTCTGCTGAGAATTCCCTTTTTAGATCTGAACCCCATTTTTTTGATTGGGTTATTCAAGGTTTTATGCTCTAGATTCTTGAGCTCTTTATATATCTTAGAGATCAGTCCTCTATCACATGTAGAATTGGAGAAAATCTTTTCCCATTCTGTAGGCTGGCGTTTTGTCCTATTGACACTGTCCTGGGCATTACAAAAGATTCTTAGCTTCAGGAGATCCCACTTATTGATTGTTGGTCTTAGTATCTGTGCCACTGGTGTCATATTTAGGAAGTGGTCTCTTGTGCCAATATGTAGAAGTGTATTTCTCACTTTCTTTTCTATCAAGTTCAAAGTGCCTGGGTAATTTTGAGGTCTTTGATCCACTTGGATTTGAGTTTTATGCAGGGTGACAGACTCGGATCTATTTGAATTTTTCTACACACTTCCATCCAGCTATGACAACATCATTTGTTAAATATACTATCTTTTTTTTCCATTGAAAGTTTTGGGACTCTTTCTCAAAGATCAGATGTTCAAAGGATTTTGGGTTAATGTCTGAATCCTCAATTCTATTCCATTGATCCACAAGTCTGATTTTATGCCAGTACCAGGCTGTTTTTATTACTGTAGTTCTATAGTATAGCTTGAAGTCAGGGATGGTGATACCTCCTGAGGTTCTTTTGTTGAGTAAAATTGTTTTGGCAATCCTGGCTTTCCTGTTATTCCAAATAAAATTGAGTATTGTTATTTTAAGGTCCAAGAATTATTGTGTTGGGATTTTGATGGGCAGTGCATTGAATCTGTAGATTGCCTTTGGTAAAATTGCCATTTTTACTATGTTGATCCTATCAATCCAGAAACATGGCAGAGCTTTCCATTTTCTGATATCCTCTTCAATTTCTTTCTTCAGTGATTTAAAATTTTTGTCAAATAGGTCTGTTACTTCTTTGGTTATAGTTACTCCAAGGTATTTAATACTATTTGCAGCTATTATAAAGGGTAATGTTTCCCTTATTTCTTTTTCAGCTCTTCTATCTTTAGTGTATAGAAGGGCTACTGATTTCT